>JABXWE010048004.1:0-15867 GCA_014611495.1 Limonius californicus
GCTTCCAAATAAGGGGTTGAAGATAAATTTGTTGAGAATGAAGACAACTTTTTCGGGGTGGCGTAGGGACGAGGTATTAAATCCCCGAAAAAGGCCAAATTGCTTTCAGCGATGTCAAGCAATGGGCAGACAGAAGGGAAGTCCTCGACACTGGCAGGAGGAACCAAATTCCAAGCACAACACTTGTACGATGTATTTATGTAATTCCCTTTACCCTCACAAAGATCCGAACTAGGTTCGACAGGAGCAAGTGTAAATTTTACTTGTCCAAAACCATGGCGACAGTTTGCTATCACTTATATAAATCCGACACTAACAAGTCGAGATACGTTTGCACTACAGCAAAACACGATACGATAGATTGCAAAATAAATAGCAACGCGCCGCAAGGGAGAAGGAACGTTCTCTAGGGTTCAACCTTTGCTTCCCAAAGTCTGTCTTCCACTCGAAAGTACATTTACGTCAATACAGTTGCCGACGGATGGAGATTTCGGACAACTGGAGTGCACCGAGTTCTGAACGGGACTAACCCAAAAAGCAATGGGGCATGCACTTCTCCCCAAATGATATTGCACAACCTTACGAAATCATACGGAATATTCTGGAAAATAATTTGTTGTTGACGCTCGGAATTCCCAGAAGCGTTCGAGGTCTCGCGCTAGAACAGGAGTCTGCAGTTTTTCACAAAGGGACTATTGATACATTCCGAACTTCGACAGACAAAACAAAAGACCGAAAATAGTAACCCAAAATAAGAATTCAATTCAAAATAGCGATATTCATTCTAACGAAGCGGCAAATGAAATTACGGAATTACTAAAGTGTGCGGCAAATTTAAAAATCACATAACACCATGCTATGGGACCACACTACAAGATGTAAAACTCAATGTACAACAAAAACCCAAACTTGTAGTTGTACCAGCACGATCGCTGCCCTGTCTACTACTGTTGGATTGATAGGAATTACTTAAATAACCTATTAGGAGGAAATTTGGCTGAACGAGCAGCTGTGCGTCTAGGGCCAACAAGAGGTTGGGACATCGATCCGCTAGAATTTGTTCTATTGAGACAATTAAAAAATAGTATACGGAACTCCAGTAGTCAATAAACATGGTTTGCAAAATAGATTTATATAGGCTTGCACATCAATTACACCTGACACGCTTGCTCGAGCCTTAACATCCTTTCAAAATTGAATTAAAAACTGAATTGAGGCAGTTCTGACCATTTACTGATCAAAATAAAACATTGCTGTTTATTTGTTGTTGTTTTTTAATTGTTTGGTGTATACTATATATAGTGGGATTGCACTAATGGGTTCTGTACTTGTTCTTCTTCTTCGGTGCCATCTCAAACGAGTTCGGCAACCATCATGGCGAATTCGTGTTTATTTTGGGTGGTATGAAATAATGTTTGTGTATTGTGACCGGTCCATTCTTTAATGTTCTTGAACCACGATTTTCTTTTTCTTCCACGGCCTCTCTTTCCTTCTACTTTTCCTTCAAGTATTGTTTTCAAGGTTTCGTATTGTCTGTGCCTCATAAGCTGGCCGAAATACTGTGTTTTGCGTTCTTTATAATGTTTCTAATGTTCTATATTCAGTCTCTGTAAAACTTCATCATTGCTTACCTGTACGTGTTAAATACTAATATAATTAATATTAGTAGAACTATTAAATACTAAAGTAAGAGATCACCTATCATCATCATGATCATCAGCCGTTGTCTACCAATTGCGGAGAATAGAACTTCCCCATACTGTTCCACCGTTATCGATTCTCCGCTTCTCTTATCCAGTTTAGGCCCGCCGTCTTTTTTAAGTCATCGGACCATCTCGTTATGGGCCTACCTCTGCTTCTGTTTTCGCCCCAGGTTGTCCATCTTATAAGTTTCTTACACCAGCCGTTATGTTTTCTTACAGCGTGACTAGCCCGCTGACATTTCAGTCGAGCTATTCGTTCCACCACATTGATCACCTGTGTCTTTTCTCTGATCCACTCATTAATTTTGTCGTCCTTCAAGCTGACCCCTAATATACGCCGTTCCATAGCTCTTTAATTGACACGAAGCATATTAATGATTCCCTTAGTGAATGTCCAAGTTTCTGCTCCATAAGTTATGACTAGTAGTATGCACTGATTATATAATTTCGTTTTTAGATCTGTTGTTATTTTCATCTCCATTGCGTCTTTTGCTCTTCCGTAAGAAGCCCATCCCCGTCTCATTCTTCTTTCCACTTCCGCAGTTTGATTTTCTTTGCCTATCGTGACTGTTTAGCCTAAGTAGACCTAGCTGTTGACTCTTTGGATGCTATTAGCATTCACTTCAAACTCCTCGTTCTCCACTTCGTCTGATATTATTTTTGTTTTTTTCGTATTGATTTCTAATCCTACACTTTCTGCTGTTTTTTGTAGTTCCTCTATCATTGATTTTAATTCGTTAATATCATGAGATATTACCACGCCTGATTATTGAGCCTTTCTCCAGCTATTAAAATTTCTTACCTTCCCAGTGGAGCTTCTTAAATATGTCTTCTAGAGCAACTGTAAAAAGGTTAGGGGATATTACATCACCTTGTCTCACCCCTCCGTTTATAGGCACCTTCCCGATATCTGCGTGCGATCAACTATACTATAAAAAATTCAATAGTCTCGGTTGTTGTGATACATGTATATTGGGTTGCGTTAACCAATTTTAAGAGGGGACAGATTAGCTGACCCACCCTGTATACTACAATAATTTTATACCTTTAACACTATTACTTTTACAGTCAGATACAAAATGTTTACACATTTTTGGCATGTTCAACACGTTAGATAAAAATTAAGCTTCTATGAGAGAAACATTGTTTAAGTAATAATTCGTCCATTTGAACAAATAAGTTTAATATCAGGTATGCTAACAAGTTCCTCGATAAATGTTGCTACACGGAATCATAAATTTTCTTGCCTCACCTGATCCCTATTTATTTGAAAACGTTATCTCGAAGGAGTAATAAAATATGTGGATGTACGCGCTTTTGACATCATCTGTGCGTTGCTGTAATAGCGATATGCAGCTAGCTTTACGCGCGTTAAATTTGGTCTTCAAATTGTAAATTTTTAACGTGTCTGTATAAATACCTATAATGTTTTACCGTTTTATTAAATATATATTAATAAATAGAAAAAAAAAACTCACACTGATTTCTTCTTCTTCGAGTGATTTATTTTTTACGAGACAAAGTGATCCTCTCTCTAAAGGACCTACAGCTTAACGTTTGGGCTTCGAACTACGGGAAGTGTAAACACTTCTACACCAGAGAAGATTTACTAGGCAGAATACCTCGCTGGTTTGCCCTTGCCTTGCGAGGGAGAACGGCTGTTATAAATCCCATATTCCTGTACTGGGAATTGAACCCAGGACCTTCGGCATAGAAGTCTAACGCGCTAACCTCTAACCCACGGCCGCCTCTGATTTCGCATTGCAACTAAAAATAAATGTTAGCGAAATATTAATAATAAGTGCTATTGCATCGGTTAATAAAAATAGTATAGAAAATCAAGTAATATAATAGAAAAATTGCGAAACACTCTGAATATTGAAGAAACGTCAGAAATGGTAATTATTATACAAGAAATAAAAGCTAAGTTAGCAAAATTATAAATTGGATTGTAAATATGGAATTCAGCAAAGATCGATTTCTGGACCGATCTTATTCGTAATACTTCTGAAAATATGAAAAGGTATCTATGACCAATATATTGAGATAAAAAAGATTAGGACTAATTTTAAGAGATAAAATACCTATGATGGTGGCTTTAACATAATTGTCCTGAAGAGGATGCGAAAAATAACATTCTGGAGGTTACAAATCACTGTTAAAGTCAATATTTTAACTACAGTATTAGTTACTGTTTGGTATTTTTATGGGCCAGGTGTTCCATGAGTTTGTATAGTTATTAGCTTCAACACATTAATATTTTTATGTAACGGACGTACCAAATAACTAACTAATCGACATGAAATCCTACCATAACAATGACATCAGTACTTTTCCAATTAGTTTTAAAATGGAATGCAATAATTTAAATTACTCTTGTTAGTTATTTCACTAAAAATTCTATTAACAAATAAATTGTGACAATATATATGTTATGTACTTTGTAAATATGCCTAAACACTAGCAAATCACACCATATAAATGTATGAGGGAATTAACAGTCTAAGCTAAATCAAAGCACAAGGTAATGCAGGCATAATATTGTAGAACGCACTGTTCTGATGTAGTTAAAATCTGTACCATTACGATACATACAAATATGTATACCTATACTCGTAGTTAAAGAAATCTTATATAATGGGGTGCTTTTAGGTTGGATTATACTTGGGCGTGATTTGAGCTATCGACACTGTTGAAACAAGTAGAAGGGACACATAATTGCTATACAAACGTTTTACTTTCCACTTTAAAGCTAGATATTCGAAGATTAAAAATAAAACTATATTTTAGACTTTAAAATTGGAATGTTCCAATTGTCTCTTGAAGGACTTTGTTGCTATTCATGGTAATGAGTAAGTCTATAGTATAATAGGAGGTGTGTTCAATTGAAACCCATCTTTGCTTTATAAAAAAATTATTCAACTATTTAATTACAAATAAGGCACAGTTAAGGCACCTATCCCATTGTTTTACCAACCGACATATACCCTGCTCATAGAATTCTTGTGGCTGCTGATTGAAAAAGTCTTCTACAGCTATCTGTACTTCTGCGTCAGACTCAAAATGCCGATCTTTTAACGCCTTTTTCAGCGGTCCAAAAATATGGAAATCGCATGGCGATAGATCCGGGCGATAGGGTCGGTGCTCTAAAACTCCCCATTTCTTTCGTTGTCGATTTTTTTACCACATTAGCAACATGAGGTCTAGCATTATCGTGCAGCAAAATGACCCCACGCATACGTTTTCCTAGACGTTTCCTTCTTATTGCTGATGAAGCTTGTTCAAAGTTTTATTGTACACATTTGCATTGACATTTACTCTGGGTTACTTAAACTCTATCAACAAGGGTCCTTCATGGTAATGTTAACATCACCTTGCCTGCAGAAGGTTGTGCTTTAAACTTCTTCGGTGGTGGTGAACTTGAATGTTTCCACTGCATCGACGATAACTTACTGGATGGCACCAAGTTTCATCACCAGCAACTATTGACAGAAGAAAGTCATCACCGTTTTGCCTATAGTCTCTGAGGTATTGCAGAAATAAGCCCATTCGCAAGCATTTTTTTCATTAGACAAGAGACAAGGAATCCATTGCGAATAAACTTTGCTGTAACCCAGACTACCAAAAATACTATGGACAAATCATACACTCCCACCAACAATTTCTGAATTTTCTCTAATGAAATTCGACTATTTTCTCTAATAAGGCCTTCCACATGTGCCATATTATTTTCTGTTAATGTAGTACACCGTGCACCTGGTCGCGGCTCATCCATAGTCCCCTCTTTTCCATTCCTAAATTTTCGGCACCGTTCCTTCACAGTTGGGTACGCAATATATGCATTTCCATACACTGCTTGCATTCGCTTAAGAATCTGCAATGGCTGCGCACCCTCAGCGCATAAAAATTCTAAGACCGCACGCTGATCAAACATAGACGGATTTTCAATAACAAACGCCAAGTTTTAAAAGTCAGAATCAAACTCAAACACCAGAAACTTATTAATGTGTTGCTTACAAACACTACTAACATTAACAAACGTCATTTGAATTTTTGCATTTATTTTCAAGGCTATGTTGATCAAAGATGAGTTTCAGTTGAACAAGCCTCCTATTATTAACTTCAAAAATATTTCATTTATTTATTAATTAAAAGTTAACCGGGAAGTATAATCAGTCGAATGAATTTTTAAATTACATTATCTTAGGAGGAATTTTAATTTTCTGCAATTATTTATTAAATAATATTTATTGATTAATAAATTAAAGTTTAGCCTACGTGTGGTTGATTGGAAATTAAAATATTATTATCAGGTGTAATACAATAATACAACGGCTACTTAAGGAAAGTGTTTACGAAACTATTGAATATAATTTGTTTATTATGCTTAGAGACATTTCGTATGATAGCTGAAATTTTGCCCTCACGACCAAAATATATGCCCGTGGAACTCCAATATAGTTACTAGAACAATTTGAATGCAAATTCATACTATCAAAGTATTTCTATTCATAATTTTTAATAATTTATTTACCGTTCAATTTCTTACTGTAATTGACTTATGTAAAAGAAAACTGTTAACATTGTTTGGTTCTTTTACGTTGTTTAAAATTCAATTTATTTAATTTTCTGTTACCTTAATTTTGTACTAAGTATCTGACAATAAAGTAACAATCCAGTTTTACTTCGACTATTCTTAAAGTATGGTTTTTCATGCTCAACTAGTACAGGGCCGGTTTTAGGCGGGGGTAATGTGGGGCCTCGGTGGTCTAGCGCGGCAACGCGTCGCCGCTCGAGGTCACACGAATTGTAGTCTTTCCGCTGTGGTTTCGAATCTCAGCTGGGGCGACCGCATTTCGGTTAGTTAAGTTTAGGGTGCATGCTGCATGAATGGTTAGTGTGTAAGGGACGCCCGCACCCCCCTAAAGTAATGCGAAAGCGGTTCCGGGGGGAGGGACGGTAGTATGAATCAATGAATGAGAAAAAAAGGTGGGGGTAATGTGGCAACTGCCACCGGTGCCTTAAGACAATAGGTGCTGTCGCAACCTTTATCGTTTTAAGAGAAGTTAATATTGTTGACAGCCACCTTAAAATAATTATTACAATAAACTGAATAGAATCCCTGTAAAAGTTTCCAAAATTTATATGTATGTATAGATTTCTGGGAATAAATAAAACAATTGAATATTTTTCGCTGTTCGGCCCAAACCGCCTAAGCAATGTATTTCAGGCTCTAATCTACACAAGTTTCTACAAACATTTACTCTTCTATTTAACGATATTTTCGACTCTTTGACACTAACTATTGCATTATTTGGTTTTACTGCTTATTTTTCATATTTTGTTTACTGATGCATTGTATAATCCAAACAGAGTTCCCATTTTATGGTTATAGGGTTAAGGACTTAATGTTTCTCGGAAACTAAAACTTATTGTATTTTTATCGCTGCTTCCCAAGTGTTTAAATGGTATTTATTTCCAGCAGCAATGACACCCTCCCCCCCCCCAAGTACAAGCACAAAACGGATAAGTAATCTCTAAAGCGGGTGAGCATTCTAAAACCAGGTTTAGTTTCTTCTACATTAAATCTTCTCTTTGCAATAATTATGGACATTGTTTGTTATTTTAATAAAAAATTTAATATTTTTATAAATATTAAAATGTTGTTAACTGATAATATAATTTTGCGCATATTAAAAAAAACCTAGAGCCGGCCCTGAACTAGTATGACATTTATGCAAAACTATTACATAAAATAATATTAAAACCATAAATCTTTCGAAAATATCCGTGCGGGTTTTGATTTGCCTTTAGATTTTTAATTTATATCCGAAAGCAATCAACTTCGAATTTACATATTCATTGTTTTATCATCAAAGCACTATACCTTATCGTTAATTTAGTATGATTGGTTTCAAACAAGCTGGCCAGGCCACTTCAAGCTCTTCAAACCTTGAATCGACTACTTCCAGGTAATATGTGCGAAGTTATATACATAGTGACCACGTTATCTTAAGCCAAACAGTTTCAAATGACGATTTTCGTGAAATAAAAACTTTTTTAAACGTCTTTTAACTTTTCACAAAGTATATAAATATTTTGAAGTTTCAGCAATTTTAATATGCATGCTGTAATAACCCATAAATGGCGGCGCAAATGTATCGTGCATGTATATAAAGGGTGTCTCTAAAATATGTGGACACAGCTTAACCACAGACTTTTGGGCCCAAAATGTACCTTGTAAACTAAATATTTGCGGACAGATGTTTACTTGAGCTTGTTTTATTGTCTTCTTGTCCTGGATCTGTGGTGCAAATTTAATTCCCATAGTACGAACTTTCCTAATTTTCAAGGCATATCGATTTTACTTAACCATAGAATCGTCTCGAAAACGGTTGAGTTTATCGACTTCTAACAAGAGTACGTTTTTTGGGTATTTTAGTATACCGAATGAGATTGTTTTAAAATGAGAAGAACAAAATAATGTAGAAGATATTGTAGAGAACAGTATTGGTTCAACTATTGCTATAATAATATATGCAGAAAAGTGATCGGACAAGTCTCACTTTAGAAGGCTGTAACTCCATAACCGTACACTTTTATAAATAGTTAAGTTGGATTAAATCGTCTTATTTTGGGCCTAGAAGTCTGTGGTTAAACTATATCCACACATTTTAAAGACACCCTGTATATTAAAAGCATATTTACTCTCGTTAATATACCTTTTAATTCATATGACTCACAAACAACTACCAATATTTTAAGTTACATTTGTCGCGTAAATAGAGGTTAAAAATATTTTTAAATGTACAGAGTGATTGGCTTCAGCGAAGCACCTTCATGGTATTATTTTTTAAATAGCACACCCTGTATATTTTAACATTTTTGAATTCGACGTATAATTATCTATTAAACCATCACCTGTTTCTTTTTTTTTTTTTTGGATGGGGCATTGCCGCGTTTATGTAACAAATGGGAAAATTTTGGATGTAGGTACAAGGTTTAACAAATAAATTAAATGCTTAGATATAACGATTAATTAAGAATAAATATTTCTCAGTTATGTAACCAAGTGATGAAACGACACAATCACCAAAAATTTATGATATTGACATTGTAAGATTTGGGAGGGTGCGTTACCTCACGTGCTCTTAGGCCAAATAGGTGGGTCCACTGTGCTGCCTCCCCAGTAGCTCCCCAATTTGGGCATCACCCAAGCCATCCTATGTTTAGGATGTACTTGAGGACATCCGCAACTGGGATGTTGCTGATTTTGGCCATAACAGGCCAAAAGTCTCCTAAATGAATCCTCCGATTGTTGCAAGAGATGGGCAGTGACAGAGGACGTGTTCTGCCGTCTCGTTATCCCCGTTGCATCCTCGACAGTTTGGGCTGTCCGCTAGTCCCATCCCGTGCATGTGTTGATTTAGGATGCAGTGTTCAGATATGATACTTATTAGTCGCAGGTTCTTTCAGGACAGTTGCACACAACATTTGGCTATTTTTGGTGAGGGTGCAGTAATAGCAGCCTTTGCATGACGACAACTTTCAGTGTCGTATCGTCGGAGGTAACTTTGCAACTATCCTGGGCTAGTAAAACGGCTCTGCTGTCACTGTAGATATCAATACATTGGTTGTTGATCTGTCGTTCAAGAATTGCATTTACACCATGCATTATTTCCACTACCTCTGCTTGGAACACAGTAGCAATTTTGCCTAGTGGTATCCTGTGGTGTAGGTTTAGGCCATCGGAGAAAACTCCGACACCCGTTCCATACCTTGTTTTAGATCTGTCGATAAAGATGGATATGTCCATATGCTGGGTTGGCTCAGCATTGGCATAAACACTAAAGTGACTATTGAAGGCATATTGCGGAGGAAGGTAGTCTACCGTTGCGTCTAGAAGAGAGGTCTTGACGACTGCCTCATCCAGGATGAGAGTATGTCTGCCTCCCCTGCCTACTGTGTGCCACATACCCTTGTGGCACTGCCTCAAAGCCGTCCTCACAGCTACTTCCTCCACAAAATGGTCAAGTGGTGGAAGGCATAAGATCACCACTACGCCTACCGTAGGGGTTGAGCGTATACCACCTGTAGAACTAAATAAGGCAAGACGTTGCATATGTCCTAGTTTGGTTGCTGCCGTAACTTGTCTGATAATATATATGGTGATTTTACACCAGTACAAATATAAATTATTTCATAAAGCAATTTCTCAATTTTTTCAAAAGTAACACTATGTATATATTATTATATTTTAAAATTGGCACGTGAATTCTCCATAATTTTTATGAATACTGTCCTATATCTGAAATAGATATTTTCAGAGATATTTTTACTGCTTTATTAAAAACAGTTGAATTATTAAACTTTTTGTTCCTATCTAATTAAGTAGCCACGATTTTGGCACCAGGTGAGTAGGGATTGGAAATGGAAAGAGTAAATCCTAACTTTCTCCAAAAACTATTGTTCACTGAAGAGGTGACCACCTAAAGTATCCCAAACCGATGTAATACTCATTATTCTGCAATACCCAAAATTGTAATTTGATGGACAGCAGTAATGGATTCTAAATCTATGGAGAGATATTATGCAGAACATTTGTATTTCTTACAAAACAATTTGCTTCGACTCCTGCAAAATGTCCCTCCAAATCTAAAGGTAAATATGAGGTTCCAACACGACGATGCTCCAGCACATTTCGCATTATTTAAATTATGGAACAGATGTATAGGTCGCGGCCGTCCCTTCTATTAGCCAACTAGATTGTCAGATTTGCCGAAAATTGATTTTTTCCTATAAGGACATAAAACATATTGTGTAGCAGATCCTGCAACTACTTAAGAAGATATGAGGCAACGCATAAAAGAAGCTTTGGGTGTCATTTCCGTTGATTCATTAGAATTAGAAAATTATGTCGAATTTGCGTATTCAACATTCAACATTCAAATACTTACTTGAATTGAAATAAAATCGTTTTTCTATCTTTGTTATTATTAATAAATTTTGTCACTTTATGCCAAAATCATGGCTCTAGATTAGATAGGAACGAGAAGTTTAATAACTCAACGGTTTGTGACGAAGAAGTAAAAATATCCCCAAAAATATCGATTTTAGGTACAGGACAATGTTCATAGAAATTGGGGAACATTCACGTGCCAATTCAAAAATATAATAATATACACAGTGTTCCATTCAAAAAAAATTGAGGAAAAGCGTTCTGAAATAAATTAAATTTGCACTAGTGTAAAGATCACCGTGTATAATAAAATTAATATTTGATAGTTGTGTTGTTTTAGAACATCACTTGGCTGCATAACTGCTAAATATTTATTCTTAATTAGTCGTAGTAGTGACGCACCGAATTAATAATTATTAATATGTTAAATCCTCGTGTCGACCAAAATTTTCACATTTTTTAAATAAACTCGGTAACACCTCATCCACAATAAAAAACAAGCAGGAGATAGTTAGATAGACACACTAATGAGGAACGCTCTTTTTTTTTCTCATTCATTCATACTACCGCCGCCCCCCCGGAACCACTTTCGCATACTTCAGGGGGTGCGGGCCTCCCTTACACACTAACCATTCATGCAGCATGCACCCTAAACTTAACTAAGCGAAAATGCGGTCGCCCCAGCTGAGATTCGAAACCACAGCGGAACGACTACAATTTGCGGTGGCCTCGAGTAGCAACGCGTTGCCGCGCTTGACCACCGAGGCCCCTTGTGAGGAACCCTTTATAATAATTTCAAAATGCTATTAAGGCGAGCTATGACTTGAAAAATAGGTTGCATAAAAACATATAGTATGTAGGCTCATAATCTTATGAAAACAACATTGTATATATGTATAATCCTACATTAAAATGTAAAAATATATGATGTATTTATAGATTAATCAGTGACTCGAGATGATGTATCATTAAAGATTAAAGATACTTAGCAAAACAGTTCGGATAGAAAAACAGGTTTAATAAGCAACATTTCAATAATCTAGAAAAATCACAAACAAGTTTTAATTAATTGCAATAATTAAACAATGCTAGCAAACTGGATACATACACAGGTAGATCGAAATTATTACTGCGGTTACAAATATATTGCCAGTACCTTGTTCTACGCTTTGACTGCGCATATTCTTCCATATTGGTATATATTTAGCCTAACTAACTCTAGTGCCTTATAAGTAATTGCAGATTGTCCGAGATAATTTATAGGATAATGAATATTTACAAAACCCCTACTTAAAATCCTGTTGTTTAACAACCACCGCTTATGGTTAATTCCATGCTTTAGGAATATTATGCGTAATAAGCCATCGCTAATTAGAAAATCGTGCAAAAATTACAAACTCCATGCAATTTATCAGGTATTCACTTCTTGTGCTTATTATATTTATGCAGTCGGAGGAGGTTTTAATAAACATTTTGCAATTTTTCAATAAGCCACTAGTACACAGTCCAGTTATTTACTGAAATTACTAAACCGGATTTTATTCATTATATTTTAGTAATAATGCAGTCTTGAAAATTTATTGTGGTGTACTCGTAGACTGTAAAGTAAATAAAAATAGAAGTATTCGCAGCTGTGATACACAGTCTTACATTGAAAATGCAATTATTTTAAATTGTTTTGATCATACGAAAAATCCTTGGAAAATGTATTTCGAACACTACGGGCGTAAAACAAACATTTTGGAAAGAAATTATTATGTTTAAACTTTAGATACACTTCTAAACTATTACTCGGCGCTAACTCGCGACTGTATGCGGATGGTTAAAAATTTTCCAATTGAATTGCTTAATGAGTTGCACCGTGCGAGCGCCGCGTTCTGTCGGGGGTTATCATGCGAAAGCACGACCCCGTAAGTAAGCAATCCTCGCATTTTGTTTTCCCTTCTCAACTTTCTTGAGGTCTCACCACACACATATATCTTAATTATCCTATTACGTTCCAGGAAATCAACCAACAATGTACCTTTTCTGTCCCCAAAAAACAGTATTCGTAAGCTTTGTGTTTTTGAACGTTTGCTTCAACTTTTTGGCTTTGGGGGAACTCGCATGCTTCCACTGAATTGATTGTTGCTTGGGTCGAAAATTTGTGTACAATATTCAAGTCTTGCCACCAGTTACAATGTAATTCAGGTACTCATCGCCATCAGCTTTGTGCCATGCAGGAAGGTCAGCGCAGAGGCCATGCGCTGGATTTTGTGAACATCCGTCATCATCTTTGGTACCCACCTCGCAAAAAGTTTGTGGTACGTAAAATTTAAGGAAAACTTAGGACGTTTGTGAAAATGTGTAACACCGATCTTCACGAATTTATTGTTCACTTTTATGACAAGATCGTCGTTGACAACTGAAGGTCTTCCAATTCGTTCCGCAACGTGTGCGTTTGTTTCTCTATCTCTGATATTCGTACACCAGTGCCTGACCTTTCCTTCACTCGCACATGCTACGTAGGCCATAAACCTCATATATTTAGCAGTAAACTTTTAAGCGTTTTTGTTTTTAACACATCGCCCATTTCACACTTAGCGGGTAATGTTCATTTTAGCACTTTGTTTTACAATTGAATATAAAGACAGAACCACGGTAAAGTGACGTGTGGCTAGCTCATCAACCACTAAAGCTGCCCCACAATGCACCAAATTGAGTACGTCCCTCATTCGGCGGGAATATTTAAAAGGTCCTTTGTTTCTGAAAAAGCGTCGTACTTTGAATTCCTTTAAATCTAATCTAGAAATTAGTATGGAAGAGGTAGAAACAAATAGTGTACATACAATGCAAAACATAATTTTGTTGACATAAAGCATGTTGTTAAAAATAGACCATTATTCACAAACTCTCGAGAAGACTTTATAATTGCTACGTACATTACTAATCAATAAATAAATATAAAATATTTCCAAAAAATTGAAAACAATCCAAAGCCCTATACAAGGTGCTAACTTTGAATATCTATACTTGTTGCATTTGTGAAATGGTCAATTATGGAGAAACTATTACCTTGATATTTTCATAATATCAAATTAAGTTCTCAAGATATTACAAAATAATACGTCATTGTAAAATGTGTTATTGTAATACCACTTGAGATTGCAATTTACTTGCATCTGTGTAGCGCAGTGTGTAATCTATTATTTCGGAAACGATAGCTCGGGGGTTCGAATCTCACAATTGTACAGTTGTTTTCATTAGATATTTTTCATATATTATTTTATGTATTGTACTCTAATATTCTTTTTTTTTTGTTCCCATCACGGTGTAGAGCGTATGACCTATTCCCCTTTTCCAGGTGACTATACCTAATAACTATTTTTGGCATCATTTTTTCTAGTATGGTGTATAACTATAACTCGAATAGGCAGTATAGAAAAAAAAGTAGGTTATTAACCCGATTATTTAAAAGTTTATGCTACAATTGTAGAGAAACCTGTAAAAATATTTAACAATAGCTACAAGTATTCTAGCAGTTCACGCAATTTTGTATGCATTCTATTCGAAATATAATAAAGAAGGGGATATACGGTAATAAAATGTGTTTCATAAAGGACACAACTACAAAGTTGGCGATTCGAACTCGCTATATATGATTTTCAAAAACATATCGTTTACTATTGTACACCCACATGTAAATTGTACACTTGTGTAATGTTACAATTGTTCCTTAATAACTTTCGTCCTACTATTGGACGCTGGCACTGGTGATAGCTAAGTTGGCAGAGCGCTTGTTTACTGGGCACAACGTCGATTATGGTTTAGGTTGAGTTCCCCAACATTAACATGGCAGCAAATTAAAATCTTTTACTGCAATCCTCCACACATACGTCCCCACCTCCGTTGGTAACTACAGGGTCTTAATACCAAAAACCTTTCCTGGAATTTCTATCAATCGGATTAGGTCCCCGTGTTCCTACACCAACACTGAAGAGAAACACGTCAGAGACAAGAGACTTGACCCAGTAGTGGGAGAAAAATGCTGTTCACCAATAGACATTTAGACGTCATGGTCACCAATGCCGGATTAAGGAACTGGTGTATGGTGGGTTGCAGCGCTAAATTTCTGTTGGTTATGCTTTAAACTGGAAATCAAAGGATATTCAATATTTACCGATATTTTGCAAAATTTCACGATTTCCACTTTTGTAGTATACAAATAAAAGGGCGAGGGCAATCTCTCTCACCTTATTTCTTCCTCTTGGGGCTTGCTTCCAGAATTCAATGATTTTAAGTCAGTACCCTGTATAGTGTAGGCAAATTAATAAACTTTACTGAGACCCAGCAAATTTTGCAAAATAGTTTTTTTAATATATTTGTTCTTCTTTACTTTAAACTTAGTTCTATTTAGTCTTTGTCGTATTCTCCACATTCATAGCAATACAATTAATTGTTGTTTTATTTTATGTTTCATTTTCAATGTGCATGTCAACAAAAATTAGACAACACACTGACCCTAATAATAGTACTCTAAAAATCTTTGAAGGGTCATAGTTACCAATTATTGTAGTATGCTTAAATCCTTTAAACACTAATTTCCGAAGATTAAGCTTGCATAGAAATTCGTTCATTCTAACCATTTTCCAGTGCGATTAGTGACTATCGCAAATATAATCCCAGATGAAGCGAAGCGGCTTGATAGCAATAAAATTAATGGTAGGAATACACGATGGAAGCTGATTTAAATGGATGCTAAAAGCTGCTCGTTTAGCTCGGTTCCTTTTCATTATCTGCGCTTATAGATCGCCTTTTATAAATCCTGCGGTACTAACTGTTTTCCGATAATATTACACATAAATAGCAAACTATCGGATGATAAACACAGTGGAAGTTATTTAGTTGGGAATGGCACGCAAATCGTAAATTTGCATCGGCTTCCAGCAAACGCAGAAAGCTAGATGCATTAGCAATATATTGCGTTCCGCAGGAAGCCTATAACTCCTACAAATTGGCTTGCAGAATGCAAGAAGTTGTGTTAACTTGGAAAAATTGTTACGAAGATGCGGAGAGCTATAACTGTCTATGTGAATAATCAGGAAATCTATCCAAAATAAGAAAGGACAAAGCTTGTTTGTGTGAACCATCTACTTCAGTAAAATGCGAATTATTGTATTCTTCTTTCAAAAAGTAAGTATGGAAGTTTGTTTTACTACCAGACAT
>JABXWE010048005.1:0-21001 GCA_014611495.1 Limonius californicus
TCAAAAAACCGGGCCAAAAACGGGCCAACAAACCAGTTCAAATAACCGGCCCAAAAACCGGTGCAACAAACCGGCCCAAAACACCGGTCCAAGTAACCGGTCCAAAATACCGGCCCAAATAACCGGTCCAAATAGCCGGTCCAAAATACCGGCCCAAATAACCGGTCCAAAACGCCGGTCCAGAAACCGGCCCGATAAACCGGCTTAAACCGGTTTTTGATAATTAACCGGTTATCCGGATTTTTCGAATACCGGTTTTCTTACGAACCGGTTAACCGGTTTGAAATTTTTTGGCGGATTGACAGCACTACTCGCGACCGCCCTTGGAGATGTGGACAAACTTTTCTTGAATTCTATAGTACTGGGCATTTTCGGCAAGTTATACATTTTGGTACTGTGTAAAATTGCTAAAAGAGCTAGCAAGTTTGAAAAAATACTGAACATGGGTGTATAATAATCTACGGCAGAATCTACAATTACTTAAAGGAAGATTAAATTTTACATCAATACTACAGTTCCATAAGTGAGGTACAACCCAAAGGCTAGGTTGGAGGAGTGTTGCTAAGATGAAGAAGATGAAGATGAAGATCAAAGACAGCAGAGCTGTTTAATTGATAATAGCCTGTGTACCTTAATAATCATGCTATACTCGTTGTAGTCATACAAGCTATATACTATATACCATTTTCAGTAATGGATACATCAGAAACATTTATTATAGCAAATTAAATGTTATTTTAGAAAATGTAATACAGTGCATGTAATGCGTCACGCAATTTTCAAACACATCATAAGCTAATCTCTACAATTATTCGTTATTTGCAGTCAATCATCCATCAACTATAAAGTTAAGTATTGCATTTCCTAGCAGATTTATGTGACAAACGAAACTGCTATAGAATCGTTAAGTAGAGTAACAAAAGAGTGGCAAAATAGAGCTCTTAAATCTGCATTGATTAGAGTGTAAATACTAATTTTGCTTGTGGTTTACTTCAAAGCGATTTCTATCTTATTTTATGTGGAACGTTCTGGAAAGTATAATTTAGTTTTATAAATAATTTTGTTCTGTGTATAGCCATCTAAAAAGCATTAGGATTTGCATAGATAATAAATTAAAATTCTACACGAATTTGAACTATGTTTTTAAATTGCCACTGACTTCCAGCTTAGAGAAGAAGAGAGAAAAATGTTTAACATAGCTAAGAACGGAAATAAAATGAAACAAGACCCGAACGCGCTAAAGTGCTTAACAACATAAAGCGGACGAATATTAACTAAGAACTTCGATATGAAATCATGAAACACGGCAAGGAAAGACAGAGACATAATCAAATGAAAGTAGAAGATTGCCTATAAATTAAGGGATGGAAGGTGCTTTAACGAAAATGGCTTGTGAAACGGTCATCAGGCCTAACACCTTGCCAATAGATGTCTTTAAGGCATTGAGAGATGAAAGCTTAAAATGTATGAGAGGGATGTTCAGTAGAATACTAGAGAAAGATACCAGAAAAACAAGCACTATAGTACAAATTTAAAAGAAGGAAGGAGATCCAGAAGACTATGCAAACTATTCCCAAAATAACGCTAATGTACCAAGCTATGAAATGGGTCGGAAGAGTGATTGCCATTTCCATCAGACTTGGGAAAGGGATAGAATTTAACATATCTGAGATACAGCTGGGATTTATGAGAGGAAGGTACAACTGACGCCATTTTTGGTGGTAGCACATTCCAAGAGAAGTACAAAGAAAAAAAATGGCCGTTACTGGATGTTGATAGACCTCAAAAAGGCGTATGACATAGTACTACGTGACCTTATTCGGGAATGTTTAAAAAAAAGTAGCGAAAGAATACGTGATCATAATCTAAGATATCTTAAAGACAGACGGACTGCCATACAAGTCGATCTTCAACAAGGCTCGGCGCTAAGACCTTTCTTATTGAGCCTTACTACCTACCCATTGGCAAGATATGTTCAGAAAGAAGCACCATATGATATGCTAGTCGTGGAGAACATCATGCTGTTGGCAAAGACATGTGAGGAACTACAGGAAGATCTTACGAGATGGGTTAACACACTTGAAAACCAAGGGCTGTACGAAATACATAAAATGTATAGGTTAAGGATATGGATTCATATCGATCGGAAACGAAGATCTAAAGAGGACAGAGAAATTTATATATCTGGTCAGCGTTCTGGAAGAGAATGGGGACTGTGAAAATAATGTCAATGGCAGAATAAAGTCTAAATGGGCAAAATGGCGAGAAGTATTCGGATTATTTGTAGGTAAAAGAATGTCTAAGAAACTGAAAAGATAAATATACAAACAGGCAGTAAGAACAAGTATTGTAACTGAGTGCTGAGCTGTAACGTATGCAAAAAAGAAAACTTAACACAGTAGCAATTCGAATGCTGACATAGTAGGTCTGTGGATGCTACCCTTACGGATTGGCGCAGGAACGAAGACACAAGAAAAGATATGAAGGTGAATAAAATCAAGGATATCAGAAGAGAAGATTAAAGTCATCCAAAGGGTCGGCAAAAGAATAGTTCCTTGAAGGAGAAGTCCGAGAAATCAAAGCTAACACTTGCCAGACAGCTAGATATGGTCAAGAACAATGCAAGGCGCTCAAGATAAGGATGGAGGGAAGCGCCGATGTCAAAATATTGACATATAAGGACATGACGAGGAAAGGCATAAAGTAAGACTAACTTGTACTAATCAACAGCATTTTCGTCACACTGCTAGACACCGGCTTGTTCTTTGCCACGCGTTTCTCCTCAGCGCTGAGATGTAAACACGGAGGAGTGACAGTTTAACGTCGAATCTAAATGAGATAAATTTCTGAGAAGGTTTTCGGCATTAAAATCCCACGGTAGCCAACCGGTTTGGGAACTTGTGTGTGGTGAGTTGCAGTACTAGATTTTTATGCGTTACCGTGGTAAAGCTGCCGAATCGAATTCAAGTCGTAACCGAGTGTCCAGAGAGAAGAATTGATAAATTACAAAGTGAGTCGTATGATCTACTTGTTGGTCTTTGTATTGCAAAAGTCGTAGGAGGTGTAAATACTGAGAATATAATTTTACGAATAATATCACAGAGTTGAACAAAAGTATGTAACAATGCAAATATCTCTACTACATCTACCACGATTTCGACATAATTTTCTAATTGAAATGTTTCGATATTTGGTGAATATAATAAAGGTGGTTTAAAATGACTTCCGGTTTAGCTGGAAATTACATCAATTTTTAATTTTAAATTGAATACCCTGTATAATTTTGATATCTTTGGGATTTCAGTGATACAAAGTTTGATGCCTTTATTTTCAATAATTTTAGAGATATTCAACAATAGTGTTTTGTAAGTGTTATCTTTTTTTTCATTTATTCTTACTACCGTACGCCCCCCGCCCCCGGAAGCGCTTTCGCATTACTTCAGGGTGGTGCGGGTGTCCCTTACACACTAACCATTCGTACAACATGCTCCCCAAACTTAGAAATACGGTAGCCTCAGTCGGGGTTCGACACGCGGCCGATTGGGCCGCATTTCACTGTGACCTTGACTGCTCGTATTCGCACTGCCCCATCAAGGTCTCTCGTAAGTGATATCTAGCAGTTCATGAAAACAAATGATTGAGAGAAGAGTAAACAGCTTTGCTAAGTTGTCAAATTATGCTTGGTTTGCGTTGTTGTTCGATGAACAGGTCAAAAGTATTTAGCAAATCAAATTGTCTTGCATTTGAAGAAGAAGGGGAATTGCCCAATAATATTTGGTTTGACCAGGAATGAACATCTCCCTATTATGTCTAAATGTTTGGCATTTTTTAAATCAAATGTTTCCAAATAGGTCGGTAGGACGCAGGGGTTTTGTTGAATGGCCCGCTTGTTCTTCGGACCTGAACCCAATAGATAATTTTCTTTGGGGCCATTTAAAATTTACAGTTTATACAAAACGACTAAATAATTTTGGAAAAATTGAGAATTGAGACTCTTTGGTGAAATAAGAAGAATTCCTGTACAGTATCTTGTTAATGTAACTGAAGGATATCCACATAGGACCTGGTTATTGCCAAGAAGTAAATGGTAGTCATTCTGAGCATCTTCTCAAAGTGATTTTATTGGTGTTTTTTATTTGTCTAATTGTCATTGTTTGTTTTTCATTGTTTTGTTGTCATATGTTGCTAGATAATAAAAACACTTACGAAGAATTGTTGTTGAGTGTTTTGTTCAATATCTCTACAATTATTTAAAATAAGGGATCAAATTTAATAAAACTAAACTCTCAAAAAAACGTTTTATCGATATATCAAAACATATACAGGGTACTTCATTAAAAAAAGTTGATATTATTTTCCGCTAAATCGGAAGTTCTTTTAAACCACCAATAACTTCATTGTATCCGCTATATATCGAAACCTCCATGTAGAAAATTCACTTATTCTTAATGTTCCTTACTTCTGCCCAACCCTGTATAGAATATCTACAAAAAGGGCACTAGTCGCACATTTTATACAAATAAATTATCCATTGTGCCTACTTGTTTTGATGGCTGATTTATAAATAAGTATTAAAAAATTATGAACAAATCTTCCACTGCGTTAGTTGGTATGTGTTTAATAAGAGTGAAACGCAATTTCTTAAATAGCTGTAGCTAATTTAATTTATTACTGCGGCCCTGTCTGTCTCAGTGTCACCGAAATAAACTGTTAAACGGAGTGGATCACTAAATTGAAATATGTTGAAAAGTTCTTGTAATAAAGCACCAGTCAGTCAAACTGTTCAAAATATCGCAAAACTCTAGAAACAGAAAAATATATTAGTTAAGGTTTCCTTTTCACAGTAGAGTTTCACATTCGAATTTTATTAAACTATAGGCACAACCGACCATATACGTATTATAAAGAGGCGTTTTCGTATGTTGCCTTTCCTAGAAGACAACCCAACAGGGAAATTTTTGTTAACTCAAATTACAAATTATACTTTTAACAAGTTGTACGCAAGCGCACATTAGGTGACGTCATAGGACAGACTGAGGATAATATAGGACTCAAGTGCAGTTGCAAATGCTCATCTTAAATATAACTTAAATGGATTTCCTATACTACCGACAACAATTTGAATATTTTTATTATAATCTGATGAAGTACTTTCACCTCTTACAAGAATGCATCAAAGACTATTAACTAATGGAGATGGGCAGTATTTTTTCAAATGTATCTGTCCTTTAACGTTAGCTGAATAGCGCAAGCTCAGATGTATTTTCGTATCAACTGTAGTAGAGAAAGAACGAGAGTTCTGGAGCCTCCCGAGGTCACCCCCACCAACCACTTTCAAGGTTAGTCTATTTTAATGTAATGCTCACTTGCGTCTAGGTCAGACCACTTTAAAATGTCATGGTCAGACTATTGTTAAGGTCAAACTTAGTAATAGAAATAGAACACAGGCCATGATGTATAATAAAGGTAGTTATTTAAACAAATTTGTATTAGCGTCTGAATGAGTTGATAGTTGGTTTGGAGGAAGCTGTTTCTGACAGCGAAACATTATAAAGACAACGACAACTGAAACATGCTCGTCACAATCTTTTCATTTCTTCTTCAATGTTTATATTTCCATTTTATTGTAATTATATATTTCGTATATTCCTGTAATTACAATAGAATCTACGGTTTTTACGTAATTATATGCACTATTAAGAATTTTTTTCTCATTTTTTACAGTAACATCTATTAGTCGAAATCCCGCAGTTCCATGCTTTGTAGAATTATACCGTTTTACGAGTTTAGGTAAAAGCTCGACCCATCTGTAATTACCCTGCAAACTAAAATGTTTCCAGATCATGTTTTTTAGGGTTCGATTACACCTTTCCACTATACTGCTTTTTAAAGTGAAATAGGTGCTGTAGTGATTAATATTGTATTTTTTCATTAGCTCTTGAAATTCTTTATTATAGAATTCTTTACCTAGATCTGTTTGTATGTTTCTAGGGACATTTTTAGGCGTAGATAATACTTTTTTCATTGCTTTAGTAACTTCTGCTCCAGTTTTCCGTGTTACCGGATATGCCCAAACAAATTTTGAAAATGTATTAATTACAACCAATATATATATATATCAAAACCCTTTATTGAATTTTGCATATGGTATCATTTCCACTAAATCAGCTTGAAATAAATCTTTTAAATCAGTTATGATAACGCGTCTTCGTTTAAATTTTCTTCTAGCAGGTTTGTGCAGATCATCTATGATGTTCTCTTTAACGGTTTTCTTAGCAACCATATTACAGTTTGGAATTTTAAGATGAATACGAATCGATGTATAGTATCCCTTTATAAAAATTTTGTAACGTATTTGCAATTTATCTCCATTTATCATGGTCTGTGTTCTATTTCTATTAATAAGTTTGACCTTAATATTTCAAAGTGAAAGCTACCATATTAATAGTCTGACCATAACATTTTAAAGTGGTCTGACCTTGACGCAAGTGACCATGACATTAAAATAGACTAACCTTGAAAGTGGTTGGTGGGGGTGACCTCGGGAGGCTCCAGAACTCTCGTTCTTTTTCTACTAACTGTCATTATTTAAAGTTATTTTTCCTGTATTTGTGTTGCTCGTAAAATGGTTCTCCTAAGTTATGTGGTGAAATATATAAAATTTAAGTTCTGAATCTGTAAATTTATAATTTGAAATTTATTGATATTGTTAGATTTTGTGAAGAGATAATACTTGTGTTTGAAAATTATGCAAATATGCTGGTCGCAATATGTATTCATTGTTGGACATACTTTTAGTTCTACAAATTAAATTGTTTTGGTTTAAAACATTCCAATACCAGCCAGTATTATTCCCGGGAATCGTTAAGTGGGAATGAATACACGCTCAAGTGCAGTAATTACCTGTATAATAAATATCAGTGGTGGCCGTCGGATTACATTGCAGTTTGAGGGTCGAATTGGAACCAGTAAAATCGAAGAGTGCAATTTCAATGTTGCTGGGGTGACGTGATAAGCTTTCCATAGTTACACTAGCGATCGGAGGCAAAGTAGAAAACAAATTGTTCAAAAACCGGTCTGTTATCACAAAAAAAGGATTTAGTTTTAACAGTGAACGAGTGTAAAGAAGATTTGCTGGGCTTACAATGTAGTCGAGCAGTACAAAGGAAAAAAATTGTATATGAATTAGATAGACAATTAAATTTTACAAAATTCCTTTTCTGGCAGCCGCTTAAATAACATTGTATCGTTAGTCTGTCTTCAAAAAACAGAAAAATTTAAAATGCGGAAATGGAAACTTATTATTTAAAAGTCTTATTTCTCCTACGAAATTATGAATAATCCCTGAAGCAACAGTTAGTTTCAACTGATTTTCATTGATTCAAAGTATCAAGGTGGAAAGGTATCCAAAATTTTTTCAGTTAGCACAGCATTTCCCAAAATTTTAGGTTTCGACGCTCTTTCCTAAATATGTTATGATACACGGCGGCTTTCTACCAAGACGGAATTTCGAACTTTCCTGAGCGCTGTAGAATGGTCAAGAAATTCTGACAGTAGGGACAGAACATATAAAATCATGATGCATGTTCAGTTAGGTTAATTTAATAGTAAGCGTAGCAACGAGTAGACGCGTAATATTTCGTTTGTGTTCTGTTCCACCTGAGTGATTTAAAGTTTGTATAAATATTTTTCGAGTATTGAAAAATATTTAATCGGGTTAAACGTAATTTTGAGCGTGCAAGTACATCTGCCTCTGTAAATAAAGAAGCTGCCAATACTGCCATAGTAAATACTAGAAAATCTTGTGACTAGTATTTGAATTTTGATTTTATAAATACAGTCGTTTATGGCGAAGAGCTACCACAGTACGTAGTATGTTTAAGTGTTTTGGCTACGCGACATTATGAAACCAAATAAACTAAAGAAGCGTTTGCAAACAAAACGTAAAAATCATGAAAATAAATCGCGCAATTTCTTTGTGAAGAAATTGAAAGAGTTTACCCTTTAAGTACTTGGAGTACTTTTGACTACTATTACAGCTCTAAAAATTAATTTGAAGAATGTTCAACTAGGGCAGTGCGCTGTTGTACAAAATAGAATTTGACGAACATATCCCTTTTTGTCGTAAATAGCACAGATTCCATAAAATTGCATAATACAGTTTTGCTTTAATTTTCCAAATATCTGAAAATTCAATAAAAAAGATGGGAAAATTCATATGTGCAACCAATGCTGTCGTAACCTAGAATCAAAATATGTATAGAGAATTTTTCCAGATATTCAACTGCGTTGTTGCTCTGCTTGGATCTTATAAAGTTGCACATCCCATAGCCAAGTGCAAGAAATCTTACGTTATTTCGGAAAGTCATATTATTCCTGCTGCATTTGATATGATCACACCAATGCTTGGAGATAGTTATGCTAAAGAAATTCAGAATATACCAGTATCACATAAGAGTGTGGGTAGGTGCATTGATGATATGTCACAGAATCTGCAGAAGCAACTTCTCTCGAAACTCACAAACAAATTATTTACTATTCAGCTAGATGAGGCAACGGCTGTTATCAAAGATGCACATTTGATAGTCTACGTTCGTTAGTACGATAATGCATATATGAGTAAGGACTTACTTTTCTGCAAAGAAATTCAGAATAGAACTACAGGAGCCGGATCTATTTCAAATGGCTAATAATTATATAGTAAACTCGGGTCTGCAGTGGAAAAACTGTGTCGTGTGTACTGAAGGGGCACAGGCGATGGTAGGAAAACATGATGGTCTACAAACACTTACACGCAAAAATAATCCAAATACCACTTGGCACCATCGCATTATACACAGGGAATGACTTGCGTCGAAGGAAATGAGCCCAGAACTTCATTTTCTATTATTAATAGTAATTTCTGTTGTAAATTTTATAAAAACAAGTTCTAGAACGGTAAGACTATTTTCTTCAATATTCGTTTATATGGGCGCTGACCATTCAGCACTATTGCTTTATTGCGAATCTCAGTAGTTGGTTATCGGGTAGAAAAGTTACACAACGAGTCTTTGAGCTTAGGCAGGAAATATAATACGAGTTTTTAAAAGAAGAAAATAACAAAGATGCCGAGAATTTTGTTGCCGAACTGTTTATAGTGAAACTGGCTTATTTCACCGACAGTTTTGAAAAATTAAATATTTTAAATATCCAGTTGCAAGGAAATAATATTCATAGAAATATTACAACTATTAGATAAAATTTACAACTTCTGGTGAAAATTGAAATTTTGGTCAGTCAAGATAAACAGTAAAATCACCGAAACGTTTATTAATTTAAAACATTTATTAGCGATAATAAAACAAGCCATACAAATGTATGTGTCATTTTTAAATGCATAGAATATAATTTACAAACGTCATCTAAGACTTTTAAACGTTATTTATTTGAAAATGTCTTCTGACTAAAAATGAGTGGATAACAAACCAGTTTAAAGTGACACCTACAGACTTGTCGTTGGAAGAAGAGGAACAATTCATTGATTTAACGTCAATCACAGGAAAGAAAAGTCAATTTTCGACGACAACCATTGTCGAGTTCTGGATTAACTCGCAAGACTAGTTTCCGAGGTTATTCAAGAGAGCTTCGCAGATTATATAGCCATTTCCTACAGATTATCTCTGTGAAGTTGGTTTCTCTGCAGTAGCTTGTATAAAATCGAAATACAGAAACCGGTTCAACATCGAATGAGAACTGATGGTAGCGGTTACTAATTTAGAACCAAACTTGGACAAATAATTTAAGTCACTAGTTGGTTTAAATAAACTGTTAGTAGGTTTTATGTAGTTTTAGATTGTACACATAAGTACATTATATATGCAATCTTTTGTAAAGAAAATGATAAGCTAAACATGAAGTGTTAAGTTAAGATATTTTGTATTAATTTCAATATACCAACGTCCCTTCTACTATTTTACTGTTGGGCCCACATTTGATGACTTATGCGCCCCACAATTTGGGAAACGCTGAGTTAGCACTTTCTTTAACATTCATCAAACGTGTGTTTAGAAATTTATATCGATAAACCATTCTTATCTGCACATAAGGATATCTGTTGTAAATGTTATAATTTATAGATTCGAAATTATTATGCATACGATTACAATTACGAATATACTAAGACTGATATTAGTATGTAATACGAGCCTGGTCTATGATATAGTTAATATATATTATTATTTAATAATATTTTGTTGTGTAATTTTTAATGATTCTTATTTTAAATTATTTACACATCATACGCTTGTCTAAAATTATTTATTAAAATTCAACAAACAGTGATGGAGTTAGTAACAAAGGGGTAGGGTCTACTTTACCTCGAACATTTTCTACATTTAAGTGAAATTAATTTTGTAATTTCAAGTTGTAAAGAAAACGTAGATACAGGGAATGTTTCTTTATAGTGTACATTGCCTATGTATACTTTTAAAAAGAACGCGTCAATTACGCCTACTATGTAGGCAAACAACTATACCGACAACTAAAAATTAGAAGCAAACGTCATTATAGTTGGGAATTATTTGATTATGAAGGTTATGTTGATGCAGTGTTTATATTAAATAAGTATTTTACCCTGTATATAGGACGCAATTAATGACTTATTTGTTAAATACAAAAATCGACAAGGTGACGTTTCTGTAAGGTCTATGAACATTGTACAACCAAATACATCAGCAGCAGGGTGGTGTAATGGTCAGCATAGTTGCCTTCCAAGCAGTTGATCCGGGTACGATTCCCGGCCGTTGCAGACTTTTTTTAATTATTATTTTTTGTTATAACTATTAATTATGATTTCTTCAACGTAGCATAAAATATTTAATTTCATTTCTTAAAATGTGATTACTTTAGTTCTTAATTTATTAGGCATCCCTCTGATTTAAATTTTCTAACAATTGTTTGTATGGTTCGAATACAAGGAATAGATCTTTCTGGATATTTTAGTGAAAATAAGTCTCTCACAGTTCTTAAGCTGTTGCCATTCTGATACCACATTAGAATTTCCACTTTTTCGTCTTTAGTGTACATGGTGGTATAAAAAACGCAAGAAGATACTAAATAAAGATTAATTTTATTTTTTAACTTCAATTAATTTAATTGTTTGTTGTCTTTATAGTTGGTTGCCTACATAATAGGCGCAATTGACGCGTTCTTTTTAAAAGTATACATAGGCAATGTATACTAAAAAGGAAAATTCCCTGTATTTTAGGGAGTTAAGAATAACTTAGCTAGTTACTAACTTTAAGTACGAACAAATCCCTAAATATACTATCCACTCTCCTAAAATAGAAAATGATTAGGTAACTTGCTAAATACATGTTTGTATGTCAAATCTGAAAGGAAGTTATATAAATGTTTCAAATTATCTGCATTTTGCCGGTTGATGGTTAATGTAAATGTTGTAAAACAAATCCAAAAATATACTATGTGTTACTTCTCAGTAACTATTAAGGGAAACTGTGCCTACTATTACCAAATTCAAAGTCAAGTATATAAATTGAGAGAATTACTTCGTGTTACTAGATATGGCCGGACACTTGCAAATAATACCAATGTTATAATTTTTATAATTAAGATTCAGAAATCATAATTATTGCTCAAAATGAAACATTAAGAACTTTCATTAATATCAGTAATATAAAAAGTATCGCACCAATGAAGACATATCGTAACAGTATGAAATGGTTGTTGATTTGATTGAGCGAATCTAGGACGTAGTTTTCCAAGCAGTTCTCTGCATTTAGGCCCTATTTGGCCCATTGCACATCCTTATTTTGCCTATAACGTGTCACACATTGCAGTGGCACGCGACCTACGGATTTATGTCTTATCCGATAGAAGACGCACATTCGTATTTTTCCCCGCTACAAATATCTCACCGGCCGCGGCTGGATTCGAACCCGCGTTCTTTGGGTCTATAGAGAAGTGCGTTAAATAGTTGCTATGCAGTAAATTTGTGAATTGCTATCGTGCCGTATAAATTATAAAACACTAATTTCTTATGAGGTATAGAACACTATGTGTACATATATGTCTGAAGAGCCCCATAATACATATAAAATTAGTATAATTACGCCTTCATAACACATACGAGGGTTATTCGGAAACTAAGGTCCGAATCGTCGTAGCTAATCGAATGTCGCGCAAACATTGAAACGCGCATGCGTACCAACTCCCGGCATGCCTTGCTCGTCAAACGACGCCATTTGCATTGGCATTGTTGCAGTCTGCTAAGTACAGTGCTACTTCAGAATGTTTAAAACAATCGATCAGCCCGCCGACTGTGAAATACGGTCAGTGATTCGGTTTTTGACAGCAAAGAACGTTTCAGCAGCGGCGACGTGGTCTTCTGACGTCTGGAGTTTTGTTGCTGCATGACAATGCCAGACCCCATTCTGCCATTCACACCCAAAATCTGATCAGATCTTTTGGATGGGAACAGATTGACCACCCACCGTACAGTCCAGACTTGGCGCCGAGAGATTTTCACTTATTCCGCTACCTAAAAGAGTTTCTCGGCGGCTAGAGATTCGCCACAGATGACGAGGTGAAAGAAGCAGTTCAAGACTGGTTATCCTCACAGGCGGCAGACGTCTACGACTTAGGCATACAGAAGCTTGTAGAACGTTATGACAAATGTTTAAACAAATATGGGAATTATGTAGAAAAATAGAGACACATGTAAGGAATTTAAAAAATAAAGTTTTTTGAAAAAATCTGTAATGTTTTCTGTTTTATAAGTAAACGGACCTTAGTTTCCGAATAACCCTCGTATATGAATTGTGGATCAATTTTATTTTGTACAGTCATTGCATAATACGAGTAAAAGTTACTAATCTTTTAAGTTCTAATTTTCGTATATATATTCAGCTACATATTATAAACTGAAGTTAGGCAAGCATGGCCCGTTGCTAAGCAAGGCATTATTATATTTGTGTTTGATCGCACTGTATGTAGATACCAAAGACATTATTTATTTTTGTAGATTAAATAATAATACGTACTTTCTAAGAATACATTAGTTCACCCTATTAAATTGTATGCTAGCTAGCCGTATATTTCCCAGATAATAGTAAAACATATTTTTGAACATACAAGTGTCAATTGGGTTGCCTATTCATACATTATGCATGGTGTAAGAAATCAATAGGAAATAAATAAAGCAGTTTTATTCCCGCACGTTCTTATATGATAATAGTTCAAGCGATGGATAACCTTCTATAGAACAACTAACACGTTTCGTTATATTCCAACTATCGAATAGATATATCACAACACATACAACCTACAAAATATAGAATTTAAACGCCTCTTTTAATTTCGTATCATGGAAGTTTCATTTTCATAGCAAGTTTGATGGTAAACCCGCAATTTTCCCGAACCCCCCTTATTTTTTAATTTAGAACTAATATTTAAATCCTGCGCCATCTACATCTAAATTTAAAAAAATGTCTGGTTGATCGGGAAAGTGAATGGACATCTTGGTGAAGGTTTTATGTTCTGTTAACGTATTTTCAGCACTGTGTTTATTGTAGTTTCCCGCGTTTTCCGACGATTATTTATCATTATTTCTCCAAGAAATCGTTTAAGGCTACCCCGTTTTCGCGATCGTTTAACGCTGATTTGATATAAATGATTTTTGCTGAACCCTAAAAAGGCGCTATATATTCCATGATTCGATATAACGCGGTTTTGCTGGAAGTCTAAAAATGCAGTAATTTTTCGCTGATTTGATTTATTGTGGTATATGCCTTGAATCATATACAGGGTGTTAATGAATTGCAGAGACAAACTTCTAGGGCTTAAAATATACATGAACACAAACATTTCTTGTTAATAAATGTATGGCCAAAGTGTTTCCTTTCAGGGATAGAGCTTCTCAAAGATACTTTAAGAAGCGCCTAGGTGTGGTAGGATCGCTCCCTGGCGTCGGTGGTTAGCTATAGTAGCAGAAATAGGCCGACGTTAAATAAAACAAACAAACAAACAAATGTAGGCAGCTCCATTTACTACCTACTATTTGTTTCCATAACGACCTAAATTAATACAGGATAAGTTCAATTTGAATTTGAAGTTTGAAGTTGCCTACATTTAGGCGCTTCTTAAAGAATTTTTGAGAAGCTCCATCCCTGAAAGGAAACACTTTTGACCATACATTTATTAATAAAAAATGTTTGTTTTCATGTATACTTTAAGCCCTAGAAATTTGTCCCTGCAATTCATTAACACCCTGTATAATACGATTATTCCCGAACTTGAACCAATCAGAGAAAGGTAACGATTTGATATAGAGCTGTAACTCCCGTTAGCCCTAAATCTATATTTGTTGGATTTTCCCCATACATCGTGTAGAGTTATCCATAAAAGGCAAAGGCCTTTGATCAGCTGATCGCATTTACGTCCATTGTATCTCTCGCGATCGCTCTTGCGGTCGCTCCTTCTCTGTCTCTTTCTTTATTTTTTCTGTTATGTATATTTTACAAGCTAATATAAAAATAACTAAAATAAACTTGTCTCTTTCGTTATTTTTTCTGTTAGGTATATTTTAGAAGCTAATATAAAAATAACTAAAATTAAGATGAAACTTGTCTACTCTTGGCCGTGTGTTCCCATATCCCTATTACCTGTCTTAAAATTGCCCGTTTAACGCTGTTTCGTTTAGAGCGTTGTCTTCTAGGAACGCACCCTGAGCGTTAAACGGGGTCTGACTATAGCAAGCTTTCCTTCTTTCCATTTACATTGTATTTTCGTAAGTTAGTTAATTTTGATTGAATTATTTCTTTGCTTAGCCAAGGACATAGTACCTTAAATCCAATCTGACAACATTAATAAAAAGTTATCCTGTAAGCTTTTCTATATTAGTTCCTTTTTTATTAATTACAGCAACTATTTAAATTGATTTTACTCAAGTTATGGTGAATTTTTAATTAAACGTACATTATGTTTCAATTATAACATTCAATAATTGCTATTTAGTTATTACCTCTAAAATTAAATAGTGTATTTTATTAGCTACTTTATCAATATGTTAAAATTACAGCATCCAATAACGATATTTTGATTGAATTGAGTTTTTCCAATGGTTTATTTATCAAATCGGTAATTTAATTCAGACTTAATGTGTTTATTACGGTTTATCACTATATTTGTTTAATATCACACACATTTTTGTATAGTCAATTAATTTATGTATCCGTTATTCTTGTAGCTAATTGCCCAATAATTACTGTGATTAGTTGTAATTTTGAGCACTCACTCTCGTAAATAATTGTTTCTATTTTGGGGTAATTAATTATTATTAACAATTTCGATTATGAAAGTTTTTGCTGCTAACTGAAAATTATCTTAACTTTCAAAAATCAATCAAGCTTGTTTTATCTAAATTAAGTTAAAAGAACTTTTATTGGTTTGAGGAATGTCGATCATATATCATGTCAAAGTGTATTGGCCCTATCCGTGTGTCCCAATTAACAAGTACCTATATTAAATCTTGCCAAGAGTAAAACGTTGGATATATTGATCTTATGTTTGCCGCGCTTTGACTTTAAACAATGTAATACGACCAAAGCCACACAAGTTAGCTTTTGGTCAACGTTCACATTGACCGGAAGATATTACATGTGTATGGTGTTAAGGTTATAATGATTTATTAGTCCGGGAGGATAGGTTATCCCATGGGTCATTTGAGTAGGGAAGATAGCCACGGCTGCACATCGTTCCGAAATTTCTAATATATGTAAATACTACTATAATATATTGCGCATTGTTTAGCATTTTGTCACTGCAGAAATTGTGATATATTGAAGTAATTAAACGTGAGCGTTTTCCTTCATTATTTTAATTACTTCCACATTAGCTTAAGTACCCTATATTATTTCGTAAGTGGAGCTGAAGGCATAAAAATATGCAACCTAATCTACACATGAGTGTCTCTCTCGATATACCGGGTGATTCACAGAAGACCATTCGAATAATAGGCCACCCAACATACATATCATAAAGTACTGTGATATCTAAATTTTTATTGACTATATACCATTAAATAAACGTATCTGTTCGGTATGTTTGCTATTTTATTCTATTCAACTTCTAAATAAAGTAAGTGTGAATGAAAACAGCAAAGTTTTATTTACAACCATCTTGTAACGAATTCCGCGCCTGGTTGAAAGCAACCCGTTTTACCTATTTAGTTGTTCGAATAATTACAGGAACTTTTACATTTCGACGTTTACCATTTCGGCGAATGCGCATCGTATTAGAGTTTCGGAAATTTTGGGGGGAACAGAAAAATTTTGAACGGCAAGTCTCGGAATGAGGACACTTGAGTATTGACGGTTGACCGGAAGTATATTGTGCAAAGTGACTTTTGGTAAAATCGTTATCGATTTGGAAATTAATTTTCCGATTTAAAAGTCACTGCACGGGAGTTGTTTCCTATGGTAGAGGCAGTACAGGGACTCCAGGAATTTAAAATTTCAATTTAGAGATTTTTCCGGTCAAGAAGATTTTTTTTTGTATGTCAGTTCCCATCAACTGGTGAGTTAGTTATATATAGGAAAATTTGTTCAGTCTTAAATCTTACCCGAACTTTAAAACTAATATCCGATGTATTAATTTAGGCAAAATTCGCTCGGTTGGAAATCCCGTAAATATGGTCAACTAAATACGCAGACATAGACTAGTACCTTGGGACAGTTTTTCAAGACCGACCAGATGCTCTTGGCCCCAGTGATAAGAATTCTGGAACCTGGCCGCAGAGATAGCCGTTTCCACTTGCAACAGGGAAGTGCATTTAATGTTGTTTCACTGTAAAATTTTATCACGTGGCCTTTATTATTTACAATTGCTTTATCTGCGAGTAAGAATAATTTAGTTAATTGATTGTGTCAAGGTATTGTAATATTGGGGTATAATTGAGGGAATATCTAGACGTTAAGTAATATTATATTATCAAATTTATTGGGAGAACAATTTTACGCACATTATATATGGGGTGCTCCAAAAGTTGGGATTGTATTGCGTTTTCAGGGTTTGTATTGCAGGAAGTTTTTTATTTCCTAGGTCGGTTTACGATCACGCATTCCCACGATCTGCGGAGGTCTCCTACGTCGTATTATGGGCTAAAAATTTAATATAAGTTTATCCTGGGGAGCGCAATAATTGTCCTTACTTTGTTTGAGTCTCGCCCGGTTAAGTTAGTTATGTTAATACATGAACGTAAAATTGGGACTGCTATTTGCCATTTTATTTATTTTTGAAGAATTATAACTGTGGTTTGTATCATCGATTAATTAAATGAGGTTTTGGTTGCAACTTGTCTTTTCTTTTACTTTGCAATATCTGGAACTAAGTCTACAGAAGGACAGATAGGAGATAAAAAGAAAGGTAGATGATTATCTATCTTGGGGTCCGACTTCCCATTTTCCACCTCGGACGATGTTAGTAATTTATAAGCCGGTGGCGCCTATAAATTAATTGTTGGAACCTACTCCTTCTTCGATTGGGTTTCCGGGATACTAACATCTGTCAAACTTGTTAATTTTCTACCGAAGCAGAGGCGTAGTTGCGAGGTTGATTTTGCAATTTCAAAGAATACTAGTTCGAGAAAAAAAAAATAGGCGTGACAATCTAAGTTTAGGTATTTCAAATATCATAAAAAGTAAGTATAGCAATTTATTCATTTAAAAAAAACACTCGAACATATCACACAGGCATCCCTGATTCATAATACCGCCAATAAAAATGTAGATGTCGCATTACCTTGCGATACGTAGTTTTGGTTGCCCCCTGTTAATCTCTCAGTGCTGTATAATAATATAGTTATGTAAAATCTTAGATATTTGACTAGATTGACAGAAACAATGCATGGCATTACCCAGAAGAACATATATAATAATACACGAAAATTAAAAAACACCCAACAATGGCTGTAATTGCCATGCAGTGTTCGGATGTCGGATAATACTATCTTATATAGATGGCGCTGGTATGTACTCTTACGTGAAACATCCTGTATATTTGAAAGAAATGTAGTGAACATGATATGATATAAGCATATGTTCGTTGTTCTCTAAACGTACTCTTTTGACGTGTTTATTTTAATAATAATTTTGAGTTGATGGGTCTGTACAGGTTCGTCACACTGTATACTGATTGAAAGCAAAATGACGAACTCATTCTTTTATCAAACCTGGTATCTCATATTTTCTGCCGCTCCCATCCTTTCGCCTAAAAATGGTAATTTGCTGTTTAATGTAATGATTATTACATCTTGTTTTATTTTATTTTTATTCTTATTCTAAGTAACACCGAAAAGATGACGATAATAAACAATTAAAATGGTTTACATAACAGCAAACTTTAACAATATTGATTTCCATTTAGAAGTATTTAACAGTAAATATATAAACTATTAGTTAGAGTGTGTTCAATATTTAATATTATTCAGCATATTCACACAACAATATTACCATTATTTACAGTGGAAGTAAAATATGGTTTATTATTTATGAAGAAACGAATATTTATATTAATTGTACTGTTACATAATGTTACATGTAATTTTAAGACAATTTAGTAATTAAGATTTTCGCGGTTGCGACGTCAAGGAATCATACAATACAATTATTAAATGCATTTATACTTTTACTGATAGCATATTTAAATAATGTAATACTTAATGTTAAGCACTTACTATTTAAAACTCGTTCTTATAACTGGTAAAGTAAAGTGCTGTTATAGTATATTAAAGAACTAGTTTCATAAGGCCTCTTCTTAACGCACGAGTTCAAGTTTGAAAAACGAGACGCGAAGCGTCGAGTTTTTCAACGGACGAGTGCGACAAGTGGTCTTATGAAACGTGTTCTTTATACTATTTTTCTATTGAGAAAGTTTAAGAGTATTTTAAATAAATTTATGAAGAAAATTTTACGTCAAATCGATTACTAGGGAGTTTTTATAAACACTTATGGCAGCACTGACAGGTGGCTGAAACTGACATTTCAAATTCAAATCGAACTACCAACATCGTAAAAAAACAAACTAAAAACAGTACGATTATAGGCCTCCTTAACGTACTGTTTTTAAGCTAAAACAGTGCGCTTAGAACGGCTTTATAAAACCGAAATAGAAAAAAACATTTACAAATTTTTTTTTGTAGATACATTTGTATAATTAAAACTAAGTTGACATGAAAATTTTATTTTTACAGAAATGCGACATGATCACGTGCTAATCATTCTCCTAACATTATGAGCGGGGACACTTTGATATGCATAAATACAATAAACTTTACAAATTGTAAGTATCAAATATTTATTTATGTTGGCGAAATTACTATAATGTTTTTACCAATATATACCCTATTCGTCAGGTAGTTAAAAATAGCAGTGAAATAATAACAAACAATAACCTATTAATTTAATTATAAGAAAATCTTGGTTAAAAGCAATGTCGAATTAATAGGGTATTAATTTTCACATCCTATATCATATGGACCGGAAATTTTGTCTGGTAAATTAGAAATCCGTTAAATCGAGTTCTGCAAAATCCAAGGTTTACTGTATTTGATTGAACCAGTATTTAGGCCACCGACAGTTAATAGTACGTTATAGGCAATTATTGGTTGAATAGGTGGCAGCATTGCTGGAGGAAGTTCTGTTGCAAACGCACCGTAGCTTATGGTTTATGCAAGATGGGGCTCTTGCACATTTTAGTCTTACAACATGAGTTACACACGAATTATTCTAATTATTGGATTGGTAGAACAGGATCGATTGCAACACACGTGACTATTTCTTATAGAGTATACTAACCTTCAATTGTAAATGTACAACTTCGAGACCGCATTAGTATGGTTTTCAGTCGCATGAGACAGTCGTTGATACAACGTTGTGAGGTATGTAGTTCTGTCAGTTTGGACATCGGATAAAAATAACACTTTCCAATAATTTGTATGCCTCCAAAAAAATTACACCCTTTAGATTCACAAATTCACCATGACGTTTGTATTATTATAATGGGGGGACATATTGAGAGAGTTTTAGAACTGTCTGTAAGGTACGCTTTAATACATTACCACATGATGATTGATAGCATTTACACGTTGACTGCCACGTGATGCACGGGACGTCACAGGCGTTTTGTCACTGCAGCTGCGTGGCAGTGTTGGGTAGTAACTAAGTAAAAGTCACTCGTTACTGGTAACTAGTTACTTTTCAGTAACTTAATAGTAACTTAATTACTTTTGTGTTTTCAGTAATTGTAACTATAACACGTTACAACTATTTAGTAACTTTAGTAACTGAATATGACAAGTTACATTTTCATGCTACAAATGTAAAATATTTTAAAATGTTCGGTTTTTAATTCGTAGTATTTAAGAAATTATATATGAAGCTGATGAATTTGTTGAAATTTCGAATGCAAATGCTAATACCGAACACAGGAATACCTTCTTGTACTTACTCGATAATAAATAATATATGACGGATCTTATTTGGGTGGTGACAGCTTTTTCCAGTAATCTTTAATCCTTTAACAACTAGAAGCTCTCTGAGCAGGTATGCGGATTACTGGGAAGTACATTAATAACGCCTGTGCGCAGGTTGGGGGTGTCCAATTCAGACGAAAATACATTCACCGTCTCTATATTTCAATAATAAAGAAAAATAAAATAGAATCCTGGGAAAATCCCAAAAACATCGTTGAACCAGCGCCTTTAAGCTCTAAGCCTGTGCCTTCCCCCACGTTCTGCTGTTTAAACATTACTATAATAAATCTGTGTTGTATGCTATCTGCACTTCATGTAGTAAATTTTTTTGTGACAAGTTTCAAATAGTGTTTGTTTATCAAAATGAACAGCATTTTCATGGAGGTTGATGATTTTGAAGACGTACGGTTAGCGAGCAATAAAATACCTGTTTCTGTTGATATTAAGTTGGTAGTAATTGCATGTATCTTAGTA
>JABXWE010048006.1:0-16749 GCA_014611495.1 Limonius californicus
TGTTACGGTCCACAAAAAAGTTCCACGTTGAGGCGTCAAATTTTGTTATTACTGTCCAAAAAAAAAAGTTCCACGTTGAGGCGCCAAATTTTTGTTACGGGCCAATTCTCGCTACGAGAATTATGGGACAGAGAAAATCGCACGTTGGACCCGCAAACAAAAAAAGATGGTAAAGGCCAGCGGCTCGCTCAGAGGAGTAGGGGGAGTTCGCTAAAATTTGCTTATAGAGAAAATGCTTCAAGTTGTGTACAGGGCGAGTCAGAATAAGTGGGCGCCACCTTCCAAAATCCAGCTGGTTATGTAGGTCCTCGCGGAAGGTCGAGAAACCAGCAGCTCACGTGAATGGAACCTACCTTTAATTGTGCCTTCACCTAGATCTTAAAGCTTGCAAAATCCTTACACAGTTACTTCAAAACACAGTAATAAAAGACATGCGGAATTTTAACACACATATAATGAACTGTCAAATATGGCACAGAACACACAAAAATATATATCAACGATAGGAAACTTTATAACGTAAAACACAAACAGCAATAATTTCGAACGTTCGCACAGAACTCTACGCCGCTGGTGCCAATGCTACATTTAAATTGTTTCAATAACTGCTTGGCCCAGTTGCGTAAGTTTACAGAAATAATACCATAAAATGAACGTCTGTATATTATTTATACAAAATAAACAGTGGCTTCAGGTCACTGTTACTATTTTTATCAATAAAACAAAACAAAGGTTAACACGTTTGAATTTTGCAAGTTGCACGGAAAGTTTTGCTTCACAAAAAAAAACCCAAACTGGAAGTTTTTACCTTGAATTTTGCAGACAGGCACAACCTTGACGAAGAGACGGCACAATTAATGGCGATATCAATTTATAAACGATGGAGACAGGCGTAGCCAGGAACCTTCGATAACATGAAATGGCTGCAGAACCACGGGCGTTGGGCTTTGACGATGATCCGCCAAAAAGGCGATTTTACAACTCACTGAAGAGTTGCCTTTTCCTGGGGTTGAATCAAGATGTTCCCATTAATCCGGCAATAGCCGACAGTCTGTTAGATACCCCTTGGTACAACAGCGAAACGGAACACACATTAATGATACCCCTCACAAAAAAAAACCGAGAGCCGCCCCTGCAGCACTTGACGTAATTACGATTGCCGATGATGGAGCTTACGGACAACCGGAGTCCTCGAGATCTAATTATGGACTAACCCAAAATGCAATGGAGACCCTACTTCTCCCCTCAAAAGATTGCACAACCTGGCGAAATCATATGCAAGAAGTTCGAGAAGGAATTTTGTTTTTTGACGCTCGGAATTCCCAGAAGCGTTCAAGGTTTAGCACGAAAGAAAAACAGGAGCTTGCGATTAACACAAAGAGCTATTGACACAATTTGAACTTCGACAGACAAAACAAAATACCGAAAATAGTAACCCATAACAAGACCTTGATTAAAACCACGTTAACTAAATTTTCAAGTCAAAACAAAATAGCGAAAATAGTAATCCAAAGTAAGAATTTAATTAGAACAGCGATATTAATTACTACGAAGCGGCAAATGAAATTACGGAATTACTAAGTGTGCGGCAAATTTTAAAATCACATAACAATCACTTTGTATTTTAATAATATTTTCTTCTTTACAGAATGATGGAAGACGCTACACCATCGCCCACAACAACCAACCCTTACTCAAACTGCCTATCGCCTTCGAGCTCACCTTCTCCCCTATTAACCCAACAGTACCCCTTGCACATGACCCCCAGATACGATTATCAAGACGCAGACATGATCCCTGCAACCCAGGTTCTTCCGCAAGTGCTTCCGAAGACTCAGGAAATGTGGGACATGGGCCAAAACATCTATGCAGATTATCGAACCTACGATAACAGCAGATTTCAAAATGATTATATACGACCCAGTTATTCAGATGCGATGCCGGTGTTCGGGCAGTCCCGAAACACTAACTTCGTTCCTAAAATCGGCGGACAAGCTCAGAAAGTTCCTAAAGAAGCCAGGATACGGAGGCCCATGAATGCCTTCATGGTCTGGGCCAAAGTGGAAAGGAAGAAGCTCGCAGACGAAAATCCAGATCTCCATAACGCGGATCTCAGTAAAATGCTAGGTAAGTGGAATTGCTCTGCCATTTTTAAATAGATTATTATTAGACCTGTTTACGTGATGATTAATGATATAACAATCTAATTATTCCTAAACACCGTCCTATAAGAAAAAGTATCTCGCAATTATGTTGAGGAAAAACCTAGTTACAATTAGGTAGTATAATGTTTTTGTGAAATTGTCGTAGTTAATGTTACATTGTTGAAAATTTGCAGGCAATTTATTTTATCTGTGTTACTTGTAATTTATGTATGTCAATTTTAAAAGGGTTTCCATAAATCTGAGTTCGAAATCTATAAATAATTCAACAAATTATCTATAACGTCGTTCGTCTGAAACCTATTTTTACGCGAGACTGAAATAATTTTATACTTTTCGGAAATTAGCGAATCTACATCAAATTGTTTAGCAGATATTTGTTTACGAACGAGTTTTTATGTAATCGAATGTTATGATTATGATATAATGGGCAAGGCTCAATTGCTTGTCCATATAATTGTGGTTTTTTTAGGGTACAAAGTTTTATATGCTAGTATGAAATATTTTCTGGCAATGAGCCTATTCATTTTTAAAATATTATTCTTTTAAAATAATTAACTACAATGAAAATTAGAACTATATCTTTTAATTTTAATTATAAATCACGGAGCTGTAGATAACATACATGAAAAATGATGTGATGTCCCAGGAATGCCTAACAACGTAAGTTGTATAATTTTTATTGGAAATTATTAGGTCGCCCACTTAACAAGATATAATCTTTAACTTTCAAATTAACTATAAGTTTATTAAAATATTAATAAATTTACACCGTGTCGCTTTGATACCTGAGTGTAAACTTCAGGTGCAATTGATAAACTAGTTAAAATGCTAATTGGAGTAAATATTAAAAAAATATATATTTCATATTTCTACTTCTCATAGCATGTTAAAGCAGAAGTTTTAATGTTTAATTACCTTATAATAATGAAATACTTAACAGGATAATTATCTTCTTACTAAAAGTTTAAGTTTGCAGTAAATTGTATAAATGGAGTTTTTATTACTACGTGAGAGTGGAACTGATATGAAAAATAATTATATGAAAACAACTGTTTGAAAAACGATTGTCCTACTCAGATACAGAATTCAGGACTTCTACACCATCATCTTATCCACTACATCAGAAAAACATTAGAAGACGTCATGTGTAAAACAACACGTCATAAATTTCTGAATATATTGCTATGGTTATTCGCCCTTTAATAATTATAATTATCGCCCCACGTTGGGCGCCAAAAAGTTGCTATAGTTATTCACCCTTTAATCATTATAATTTTCGCCCCAAGTTGGTGGCGACAAAAAATTGCTGTATTTACATGTACAAGGTACATGGTACTATTTCTAATATTATATTAAAATCGTTTTCCAAAATTAAATGAATATTTCGCTGTTAAAATCTTTTACATTTTTGTAAGAAGGGTTATATAATGGTTTACGAGTTTTAGGTTAATTTTGTTGGTATATAAATCAACCACTGAGCTATTTGGTTTTAATTTGTATGACGTTTGGTGGCTGTAGTTACGGAGTATATTTAACGTATGTAATATAGCATCCTGATATTGACTTGCTAATGAACTGTCAAAAAAATTAACTGACATAAGATTTCAAATTCTCGAAGGCCAAATGTTTGGGTTATTGCAATTTATTCTTTTCATTAGTAAACAAATATTTGGGCATTGTGTGTTAAACTGAGATGTCGCTCCATCCTGCTGCAAAAACGTCCCGCTGATTAAAAGGAAATCTCTAGATTCTAAAATATTTCTATAACATTTCAGTATCACACCATTCATTTCGCAAATACGATAGTAAAATTTTCCAAATACTATAATTACTTGCAGAATCAGAAAACAACAAAATATAGATTTTTATGTTCTGTAACAATTAATCAAATAGTTTCATGGATTAAAAGATACATTGTGGCCTTCTAGAAATCGTTTGCTGGGCTGGCGCATGATCGACAACATAGATTACTATACAGAATTGTTATAAATAACAGAATACGTACATTAACTATATCAATTTTTAAGTTTCTATTAAGACGATATCTGCGGCTTGCAATTTTGTCACGTTTAATACACTACTAAAATAACCAATGTCTATACAACAAAAACATTCGGTAATTAAAGGCTTAAAAACGATATAATTCTAAATCAAACACGTATTATCACGCACATTCATACGAGTGCACACAATATGTAGATTATCCTCCATCGCAAATGCAAATGAGACACATCCTGATCATTTAAAAATATAAAAGCGGACGGTCCAGTCGAGGGTTTGGCTCGACCAGATTTTTAGGAGTGCCCTGAAGGTGTGCCCTGTCAATCACCGAGGTCAATAGGTCATTTTGTCTGCTTTTGATGTGTAATATATAACCTTTATTTTGACTTGCAGACCAAAATGTCATGTTAAACGACATCGGCCGAGCATGAGCTACGAGGGCGTTAACAATGTGAAAACAATGTAGCGACAGTGGATGCTTGAATTTGGGCTCTGCTTTACTTGTTGAATATAACCTCGGTAATAATACATGAAACTTTTTATGTAATAGATGATCTGTTGAGCAACAGAAATAGCGAATGCGTCATGCCCAATACAGGATTATACGGAAAACTTTAATATAAGAATTTGTATGTATCTCTTAGAAACTAAAGTACCTTTAGAGTGTGGAAATTCTAAATTTCAAAATACAGTCGAACCTCGATAAGTCAAAGTTGAGGGGATATCAAAAAATCAAATCAAATATAGGTATGTACTTTATACAAAAAAAATCAGAATACATAAAGAGCCGTTAACAATTCTATTCAATTACATAGTTATACGAGGGCAGATTTTTAAGTTTTTACAAAAACTAGGAAAGAAAACAATGTTTTTGGGACCAACTGTTTTATTGCTTTTCAAAATATTAGCCTCTAAGATTTATACATTTTTGCATGCGTTCAAACCAATTCTCGAAACATTTTTTCCACTCTGAAGTTGGTATCTCAAAAACATGGTTTTTGAAGGCTTCAACAGCTTCTTGGGGTGATGAAAATCGCCGTCCATGCACTTTCTGTTTGACATTCGGGAACACAAAGAAGTCTTTAGGCGATAAATCAGTTAATACGGGCAATGAGACATTAATTCGATGTTTTTGTCCTTCAAATAATAAATTGTTTGACGTACTATCGTGAACGAACAACTTTTGTTGGATTCTGTTCATCTTGGAACACCCAAACAGTGGATTGTTGGTTAGTTTCTGGTTCACACGAATATATACAAGTTCGCACACTCGCTCTAAACAAACTACTCCGTCAATTTCTAAGCTGCCACTGCTTTCACAATAACAAATGTCAAATTTTACGAAAATAGTAATGGCACATCTCAATAGCGACACCTAGTGGTCGTTTGTAAAAACTTAAAAGGCTGTTCTCGTGTATGTTACATATTTCTTACAATTTATATTTAGTAGGTATGTAAGTATTTGGTACTATATTGTAATATGCAAGAACGGAAAATACTAGCAAACTTAGTCTAAACTCCTTCAAGGAATGCGATTTGGAGATTGGTTACAAGTGTTAACGAGAGAGTAAGATCAAGATTTCATAGTAGTACTCGTACAGTGCATACACCAGAACCGTTCTGCAATTCAACATTCACTTGCGCAGATATCAGAGCGAGATTTGCGACATACTTTACATCAGGGCTTGACATTCCACCCATACAAAATACAGACTGTTCAGCAACTAAACAAGAATGATAAGGTTCATCGTCTTAATATGTGTAGACAAATGTTATAAATCAACAACGAATCAATAAATTAACCATCTCAGATGAAACCCAATTCTATCTCACTGGATATGTAAAAATCCCAAATATCTTTACTGAGCAGCAGAAAATCCACGAGAGCAGCATGAAAAACCTCTTCATGATCAGAAGATGGCGGAATGGTGCAGAGTATTGACTTTTGGTGTAATTGGCTTACACGTTTTCAACCAAGGCGTTACAAAAAATTCTGATCGCTATGTTGCAATGTTGGAAAATTTTGCTATTGTAAAAATGCAACGAATGAGGCAAGATAATGCTAGGTTTCAACAAAATGGTGTCACTGCACATACTGCAAGGCAGACTATGGATCTTTTACATCGCCTAGTTTAGAGGTTTCGCGACATTGCTTAGCCGTCTTGTTTAAACTGCTCTCGAATGTTTTCTTTGGAGATTTTTAAAAAATTTAGTTTACCAAACACGTCCTAAAATAATTCAAGAGCTGAAAAACGAAATTCGGAAAGAAATAATCTTGTTAAATGTTAACGAAGATTTTATTCAGCGCGTTATGTTAAATTTGCAAAGCAGAATGCATAAGAACGTGTGGTGGACATCTTACAGATGTGATATTTGGGCGCTAATAGTGTTGTTGTAAACTATCCTTAATATATTTTCCATATCGTCAAAAATTGGTTCACATGCTTAGTTTGTACCTCTACACAGTAAATTATGAAAAACCATTCAATCCAATAGCCGAACCAGGTAGTTTCAGATTATTACTATTATTCATAATAACATTAGTCTGGAGTAATATTCAAATTTCATATCTAGCTAACGTCATAGCATTGTCTAAGAATATCCAAAGGTCTTTTCATTTTACATATGCCACTTAGGTGTTCATGCCAATTTACTGGTGCTGGGAAAATTTTTAAATTAGCAGTAATGATGCTGTTTAAGCAAACAAAACAATGACAAGTAGGTATTTAATTACCGACGTATGTGGAAACCTAAAAGAGCTCAAACTAAGTGTAATTAAATTAAAGGATATTATTATTTAAACATTAGGGCAACTAACGCTTTTACAAAAGCGGAGGTTACCAATTTTAATAGCAAAGTCGGATTAACAAAATTAAGAAGCTATTGTGTAAAATATGAGTAGAAAGCATATTAATAAGTGTAAACTTGTACACTGTCTCGTTACCAACGACAGTATAGTATGTTCATTAAGATTTTGATAAAAGTTGACCATGGAATGTAAAATCTATGATTTAAGGTGATTTACACAAGTATTACAACAATTATTATATAACGCTGTCAAATAAAGTTCAGCTAACTATGCCTTTTCAACTCAACCGAAAATATTTATTTCCAAATATATAAATTAATATACTCTGTCCCCTCTCCCCCGCCAGAACCGCTTTCGCATTACTTGAGGGGGCCGCGGGCGTCCCTTACATACTACCCATTCAGCAGGATGCACCCTAATCTTAACTAAGTGAAATACGGTTGCGTCAGCCGGGACTCGAAACCACAGCCGATCGGTCACATTTCACTGTGACCTCGAGTGGTAGCGCGTGTTCGCACTGCTCCATTGGGGTCCCTGATCTACTCTCATATAGACACTTATTAGGAAAACTTTAAATGTTTTAGCATTTGTTCGATATAATAGACAGACTACAGCTCGTAGTATTGTTTTATGGATTAAAACTGGAATATTCTTTATTTATTATGGTCAACCATTATCAAAAAACCTAACAACCACGCTCTAGCAAATAACAGATAGATTATGTAATTAATATTAATACTATATTAGGCGACCGGGGATAATAAACTAGAACAACGCATTAAGACGAGAAAATTAATTTTGTGATAGTAGGTAGGTTGCAAGCAATAATTTTACATATAGTGAAGATTTATAGGCAATATCACCTGTGTCACATAATCTTGAAGACGGTTTTGATTATTAGAAATATCTGTACAGACAAATCAACTTATAGATAGAATGTGTTTATTGTGTTAGTTATTTACAGGTACGTAATTTATCTCGGATTTAAGACGTAAAATTTCAATTAAATAAACATAATTTAAAGTTTATTTAATAATGGCTAAATTATTAATTTACGATAAGGAATTGTGAAACTAGAGCACAAGTGCGTTGTAGCGATTCTACTGTTTAGCAGCAGCTGTAAAACAATCTACAACTGTTCTTGCGATTGTGAAGGTGCTGCTTTGTATGCACTATACTAGGTGTCACAAAATTGACACCCATGGGTTTCGATTTAAGAGGCTGAAACAAATCGGAAATTAAAAGTAGAAATTTTTCTGATTGTCCTTATCGTTATCGAGTTATTGATAAAAAGTAAATAATAAGTTTTACCGCATGGTCGCATGAATTTGTTGTGTAGCATAATTTAATTAGATGGCTATGGCAAAATTAATGAATCGTTCTGTCATATTGAAAAGTGTCATTATTTGCTTCTTGTGTTTAAAGTGGACCGATACTACTGTAATCAAGATTACATTGATATGTTGAGAGTATTACGTGCGTGCAATGACAATGCTTCTACGGCTAGGGCAGCTGCGGAAACGATTCCAAATCGTCGCCACCCTGATGCAAAAACTATAAGACTTGTAGAACGGAGATGACTCAAAATAGGTAATTTAAACCCTCGGAAAATCAGCCAAGACGTCAACCTACAGTAAACGTCGATCAAGAAGAGCAACTTTTTGAATTTGTTTAGATAGAATCAAGTACAAGCGTTCGAATTGTATCGTTCCAAACCCATTTCCAAAAAGGTACCGTACCATCCATTTAGGTCTTAAAAAGTTTTGCATGATGGGGTTAGGGAGCTTCGAGTCAGTTGTTATAAATAAACATTCCATTAGCAGTTATACTAATTATTTGTTACAACACGATGGTGCACATTATGGATAACCAGTAAGAAATTTCGTGAATGAAAATTTCCCTGAGAGGTGGTTTAGAAAAGATGGACCCATACCAGGGCTTCCTACATCACCGGACCTGAATCTGTCGGATTTCGTTTTCTAGAGCCATTTGAAAAGAGAAATATTTACTTCGACGCTGTTCTGAACCTTGAAGATGTCCTAGTTCGTATTAACGCTGCTGTGGCGTCAATAAACGAAAATATGTTACAGAGTGTTCGCTCGCCTTGAATTAGGAAGCAGCCTATTTGAACACATTGTGTTATAAGCGACAGTGAAGATAAAACTAGATACAATAACAACTAAACAATAAAAATAAACAGGGGTATAAGACAGGGAGACCTGATCTCCTAAATTGTTCACGAACGCGCTGGAAGACATACTCAGAAAAGTAAGCTGGGAAACGAAAGGTCTGCACATCGGGTGGTAAATTTCTGAACAACCTGCGCTATGCAGGCGACATAGCACTTATAGCTGATAATCTAGCAGATCTAGAATTTATGTTGGAAGACTTGAATGAAAAGCAGGTTTAAAAATGAACACAGAAAAATCAAAAATTCTACTACCATCTCAGCATGGGCCAACAAGGCAAGTGAGAATAAACAATGCAGCAGTGGAATATGTAATTGAGTATGTATACCTTGGATAATGTATCAAAGACAGAAAACAGAATCAAATGGCGGAAATAAAGAGAAGAAAGAAAATGGCATGGGCTGCATTTGGCAAACTCCACTACATCTTTAAGAACACAAAACTACCAGTATATCAAAAAATGAAGGTGTCCAACCAGTGTATAAGACCGGTAATCACATACGGGGCAGAAACCTGGGCACTCACTAAGAACATCATTAAACAGCTCCAAGTAACTCAAAGGCGTATGGAAAGAATTATTCTGGATATTACAATAAAAGAGAGAAAAACAAACAACTGGATAAGACACAAGACAAAAATGCCAGATGTAGCAACGATCATAGCAGAAAAGAAGTGGAGATGGGCTGGTCACCTGGCAAGGATGCCAGAAATAATATGGACAAAAAGGGTAACAAATTGGAGACCGTGGGACGGTAGAAGGAGTGCTAGAAGACCGATGATGCGATGGAGAGATGACATCAAAAAGGTTGCAGGTACAAACTGGATAAACAAGGCACAAGACAGGAGAAAGTGGAAGAACCTTGGGGAGACCTATATCCAAAGATGGACTAATGAAGGTTGATAGAGAAGAGAAGAGAAGAGTGTTACAACAGATGTGGAAAATATCTTTTTTTTTTTGGTAATATTATTCGTTTTTAAGAAAGTTTATTTTAAATATTAAATTTGTATTTTTTTTCAATATTTTGATAACGGAGGACAATCACAAAAATGTTTACTCGTAATTTGCTTTAGCATCTGAGTCAAATCCCAGAAGCACTGGCGTCAGTTTTGAGATACCCTGTACATTTAACTGTAAAATTTTGGAACATTAGAATAATTTCTGTGTTTTCTATCAAACACGTGTAACAAACAGTAGTCTATTTAGAGGATCTGCTATATTTTTAGGTTATATCGGCGTTAGAAAAGTTGAAAATCGCTGTTCTAGGCAGCTCTTCACAGATCTCGTGATGCGTTGTTTTAACTCATCTAAATCATTAGGAAGCGTAGGGACGTAAACCAGGTCTTTCACAAATCCCAATAGAAACAAGTCGCACGGTGTAAAATCGGGGCTCCTTGATGGCCACCGTGCGAGAACGCGGTTGTCGACTGCACGACCCATCCAGCGCTGTGGAAGTGTTTCGTCCAGATAATTTCTAACGACACGGTGCCAGGATGGCGGTACTCCATCCTGTTGGAAAATAAAGTTCCCCCCGTCCTCATGCACTTGAGGCATCAACCAATCGATCAACATCTGACGATATGTAGCTCCTGTGACTGTATTTTCTTCAAAGGAGAAAGGACCATACACCTTCATACGAGATACAGCCCAGAACACATTCACTTTTGGAGAATCCTGCAGATGCTCTACCAACATTCTCGGACGTTCGTCCCCCATATTCGGACGTTGTGTTTATTTTCACTTTGCCACCTATGTGGAAAGTTGACTCGCCACTGAAAATTATCCGCTCGCAAGAATCATCTTCTTCATTCCGTTACAGCATTTCGAAGCAGAAATCTCGACGTTTAATCTTGTCATCTTCACGTATATGTTGTACTAACCGCAATCTGTAAGGCGTGAGTTTTAGTCGCTTACGTAAAATTTTCCACACAGTTTGTTGCGGAATTTGTAGGTCCAAACCTGCACGTGTTGTTGACTTGTGGATTTCGTTGGTAAACAGCACGAACACGTTCCACTGTTACTTCTGACACACGAGGTCATCCCAAATTTTTTCTTTTGCATAAACACCCTATCGTTTCAAATTTATTGTACCAATCGTCGATCGACTGTCTTGTAGGTGGTGGATTTCGTAAACGTGTTCGAAAATGTCGTTGGACAACAGTTGCGGAGTTCGTTTTGGCGAATTCAAGCACACAATATGATTCTTCCGTGGAGTTTGCAGCCATCTTAGGTATTATGCTTGCGCAGTACCTACTACCACCTATCCTATCAAAACTTCTACAGTTCATCAACCTAACAGCGCAAAATGCATCACAGGTAACTTTTGTTTTATACCATATTAAAAATGTCTATTTCTTTTGTAGTAACCCTGCATTTTCATGATTACTCTCGATATTAAATTATAAAAAATAATTGTAATTGTATAATATTGTACTTCAAAGATGTTCTGATGAGTCTGTAGTACATAACAAACAATACACTCAAAACTGTCCTATTATTCAACATATTGCTATAGTAGAAGAGCCTTAAAAGTAGATACAATTCTACAATTTAGGAACTTCTAGCTGACCCAAATATAAGTAATTGTAATGATGCAACAGAGTACTTGAAGAATGTAATCAAATAGACCCAAATCTGTGCTCTTGTGTGGCGTAATAAAGTCTTTTGCGCGATACTACCTCTTGTATATTTTATACAATTTTGAAATATCGTTACTTTGAAGACACTGAAGATAGACGCAGCAATGCCTTGCGAAATGTTAATTTGTGTCTTCCCAAACAGTAAACAGTACTCTGGGTTATGCTAAGTGTTACATCTAACTAAAGACGAATCTAAGTCTAAAATTGATCATAGTTGGCGTTGACAATAACATATATACTTCAGTTTTATATTAAATCAACTCTAATTTAACCTCTGTTCTGTTTAATTTTTAACAGTGTAGTGAAAACAAATATAATAACTATTTCAGCATTCCTATGGCACTTGTTAAAATAGTTGTATTATTGTATTAATACAATCATTTGACCTAAATAATACGAACTAAAACTTAATTTCGTAGTAAATCTTAGCAACGTTTATGAAAATTGGAAAATTCGACAGAAAATAACTAGTTCAAAATCTTGCACAACTTCCCCATTTCCGTACAACTTTTTTGCCACAGTTATGTTCATGTCAACTGTACATATATATAGTTGCATTATTCTAGTACTACGTTTTGTATTTTCAAGGCAAGATTTATACTGTGGATAACATATAAAATGTTAACACCATATGTTTCTTAGTACCACTTACTCATTTGACTTTTTAAATTTATAGACCACCGTAACACATAAATGTCGCTTGAACTAGATGTGTTAACAGAGCAAATACATTCTAAAACACAGTTGTTTATCGCGTATGAAAATCAAAACGCAGAATCTAACATTAATGCTCATTCAATAAAAAAATCGATTTTAAATTCAACCTAAATCTATAGATGCATCGTTATGTCTTGGTAACTCGATTAAACAATTTTATTTATATAATTAAATTTTTGCACTAAAAGCAAGCTACGATTCTCTCTGGTGTACACCAGAAGTGCTCTTAAAAGCCACAATAATTAATGATATTTTGAAATTTGTTATTTCCTATGGTAACAACTATTTTTCTAACGTTTGTAAGCTACTAAAAGAGCTAAACAAACTTAACATAGAAATAACTATTTTTAAATAAGAATAATAAAATTCTGATAGGTAAAGTTGTATAAAATTTCAATTAAAAATTTTAAAGTTGTCAAAAATGCAATATAGCAGCCAACGGTTTTAAGTCGATTTAAGGAATATAAATGTTTAAGGTTGTGGAAATCCTTAATTGCTCTAAAGAACGAACATTTGTGCTTACTGTTCTGAGATAATATATTTGCAGACTTAAATATAATAGAACTTTCGCATTATTCTAGTAATTTTAACTTATTGGCATGTACCTATTGTCAAACGTTGTATAAAACTTATTTTTTTTTAAATACCTACGTAAGTTTTAATGCTAATGTGTGGAAAGACTGTACTTTCTACTACTATTACTAGCTATACTAAATCTGAATGGTCCTTACTCGTTACAATCCCAAGATATTTCATGTAACAATGTAATGCACTGCTCAGTATGTCACAGTTAATAAAACTACAAATTGTGTTATTGTTGATAGAAACCCACGATATACGCCGTGATGAAAAGAAGTATGGAGAGTTAAATGAGAACAGCATCTCGCAAACTACTATGCTCCACATAAAATTTATAAACATTTTATGAAATTTTTGGCATAGACTGATAAAATTAACAATTTATTTTTTTTTTCTTAATGCACTGATTTATGCAGATATCAATCTTCAGTTCGAATTTTACAGCTTTCTAAGACGTTTTTTATATCCTCTGAGATGAAGGTGGTCGGTATATTTTCACAAATACCAGAAAACTTTGATATCATAATATGCAGCGAAAAATAGTTGGCTACAGTAGACAGCGAATCCATAGCAGAAGCATATGAAGAAATTAGAGCCTATATTTGTTACTATTAAAATTTAACGCATTCGTATGTGCAAAAAACAAAGTAATAGAAACAAGCACCGTTTCACATGCCAAACTCCAAGAGCTATGAATTTGCCAGCCAGATCCCCTTATTTAACCTCAGTAAACTTTTATTTTACCAACGAATATATGAGGTGTATCATCTTCACGAAGCTGTTCTCCAAGCTTTTTGAAGAATACCACAAACAGTATTAGAGTCGTTTGAATTTTCGAAATGGAAACAGTTCGCTTGAGATAATTTCATAATGTTTTTTTTTGGTTATAAATATTTTTACTACAAAACACGTTGTTATTTTAATTTTATTGGTTGTTATAGCGTCTGTTTTGTGGGTTTATGTAGGTGTTCACATCAATGTTACCATTCCAGTTCATATTTTTGTACATAGGTATTGAGTAAAATTATGTTTCAAGTAGGTAATGACATCACAGAAGTTACATATTTTTGTAATGAAAACATCCGCGTATTATTATGCTGGGTTATTGTATCCAGGCGTAAATTATTAATGATATTATACACCCTGTACAATATCATTAAAAGTTATAATTCAACTACCTATAAGCGTCCACTCTGCATAATTTTGTAAATGATCAAATTGGAAAAAATGGCGAGGCAAGTTAACAATAGTTTGAAGGGGGACATTTTTTACCATGTATAAGTCATCTACTCCAGTTCATTATGCGTTTTCTGTGATGTTGGCGTATTTATTTGGCAAATTAAATGTCATGTTTTCAAATCATACAGCATACAGTCGTGTCGTAGTTATTAAAGTATAGGTACCGTTCTAATTAAAAAGACAATTTCCAGATGAAAACTGAAATTTTCTTATACAGGGTTTGCTAGCAAATGAACGATATGCAAAATTCTATTTTTTCAAATTTTACATTAACATGCTTAGGTTAGGAATGTGCATTATATTATTGTTGTAGATATTATTAATGTCGTTTAATAAACAATAAAATAATTACCTACTAACAAAAACGTAAAGTAAATATTCAAATAAATTAAAGACATGTTACAGTAACAACATTTTCGATCTTTCTGTGATTAATTACAGTCAATGTTTCTTTCAAAGAAGGCCCCAGGTTGATTGATTGAGTTTTGATTGGGCGAGATCTAGGACGCGGTTTTCCAAGTAGGTATCTCTATGCACTTAGGCCACATTTGGCCCATTGTACACCCCATCTGGGATAATTCCAGCTCCAGTAGTGATTTTTAATGTGTTTTACGTAGTAGTGGCACGGAACCTAAGTACTTCTTATTCGACAGAAGACCCATTTTAAGATTTTTTTCCTTCAGAAATATGTCACCGTCTTCAACTAGGATTGAACCCGCGTCCCTTGGATTTATGAGCAAGTGCGCTAACCACTAGATCTATCGTTTTGTTGTTGAAGTTTTAAATGTTATATAGATATACATCATAATAATTAATCAGTGTAATTATTTCAGTAGACCTAAAAATCGTGCCCTTGTTACTATTTTTGCATATTGTGCGTATAACTTAAACAATTAACGGTAGTGGGGAATATATAATCAGTAAATATAGATACGGAATCGTACTTAAATCATCTTAGAGATGTAAAATTTGGAAACAATCACAGTATATGGTTCAATTATCCGAGAAATTTTATTCTTTACACGAAAGTAACTATAAAGTGTTATATTCGCAGTAATATGAAAATTAACTGACTTTTACAACTGTCCGGCAGATATCTGCTACAATATTAGAGACACAAGAAAATTTGTTTGAGAAACTTTCATCTATCACCTGCTAAACGGTAGAATATTTTTAAATGCGTTAGCCCTAGATATTCAAACAACTTGGTTATTTAACTACGCCCACCTATGTATATTTCGCATTTTAGTCAGCAGATATCATCTGCTAATATACTGTACATAATGTCAATGCTCTGTATTTGCGATTGAAACATCTGTCGAGTAAAAAATGCAGTAATATTAATGTACTGCACGAGAGCATCTGCATTTTCCGCTACCTAAGCCACTGTTCAAAATCCAAAACGCAGATATAAACAATTCGCCCAGTTGTAAAAATGTTCATATTTAAGTAAACAATTTTAATTCCCACAGGATCTTTACACTAGAATTATATAGTAAAATTTAGCATTTTCCCTCGTGGAAATTCTTAGTTTAATAGAAGTTACCTGAAACTTTGGATGTTCCGAACGCACATATCACGGTAGCCGCTCGCGGGCCGCCGCAAAGCATATGCGCGAGTTGCAATCCCGCAACCTGCAAGCCAGCATATCCGAGTGAATGTACAACCGTTAGTTCCAAGTATCCGAGATGCGAGGGACATATGATAATACCCATGGGACAAGATTTGTGCATCTCATTAGTTACGGATTAATGGACCTTTGCGGCACTGTACTGGTCGGCCTGCCCTCTCCTCTCATTGGAGAGAGAGCGGCTGGTCAGCCAATCCACGCTGGCCTCCAATTATTCCCGTTTATTTTGTTTTAAGGCCAACTGGCATATAAAATGGCCGAATTGACTTGTTTACTTTATATAGTTGCTCCGGACCGCCGATCTATGCGGCCGCGGCAACTTTATCGTAACCAGAAGCTGGAAATCATGTTTTCTGACTATGGACTGCCGCCACGTATGGTCTAATGACATTATGGCTGCGTGATGAGTGTGGGATTTGCAATATTAGGTATATGATAACGTATCTAACGTAGGTGGCTTACTTGTGTCAATATTCGTTTGAATTAACAACTTCTTCTAGAACCCAATTCCCGCTTTGTTGGTTTTTAATCAACCGCATTGCAGGCTTACAGATATTCTTTTCACATCTATTAACGTATTATTTTTACGCTTTTGTAAACGGAATAAACAATTGCAAATACATTATGGACCAAGGAAATTATATGTACCTATTATACCCATAAATGTTTTGTAACGTTTTTAAGTAACCATATATAATTATTTTGATTTGATGCTTAGAACATTTATTAGATAATCATAAAAAATAGACATAAAGTCCAAATTGTTTACAGCGAGGCCTTTGG
>JABXWE010048007.1:0-19252 GCA_014611495.1 Limonius californicus
TGCGTTTTATTTTTTCTGACACGCCTCTGATATATGGGATGCTGAGTAGGGTTTCTGGTTGCTCTTCAGTTTTTGTTTGGCGGGTTATATTGGCTTGGTTTCTGCGAAGAAGCTCTTCTATCATTTTCCCTGGGTAGCCATTCTGTTTTAGGTCCCTTTTGATGTTGCTGATTTCCAGTTCTATACCTGCTCTTGTGACCGACAACTACATCATTTCCTGGAGTACCTGAACAGCATCAAGCCTACCATCAGATTCACAATGGAGAAAGAAAGCGAAAACTCCCTACCCTTTTTAGATGTACATGTGAAGAGAAACGTCGGAATCATCGAAACATCTGTATACAGGAAGCCAACACACACTGGACAATACCTCAACCATGCATCCAACCATTCCACCTCAATCAAGAAAGGAGTAGTTAAATCTCTAATCGACAGAGCATACAGGCTATGCAACACAAGAGCAGGTATAGAACTGGAAATCAGCAACATCAAAAGGGACCTAAAACAGAATGGCTACCCAGGGAAAATGATAGAAGAGCTTCTTCGCAGAAACCAAGCCAATATAACCCGCCAAACAAAAACTGAAGAGCAACCAGAAACCCTACTCAGCATCCCATATATCAGAGGCGTGTCAGAAAAAATAAAACGCATAGGAAGAAAATACAAAATCAACACGGTTTTCAAGTCATCAACAACCATAAGGAGTATGATCTCTAGCACCAGACCACACACCAACAAAGATTCAAAAAATTGCGTCTACCAGGTCCCGTGTGAATGTGGCGAGTCATACGTAGGAGAAACCAAAAGACCGTTGGAAGTGAGGCTAAAAGAGCACCAAGTCCGGACCCAAAGAGGAGAAACATCGAAATCCGGCATCGCACAACACTCCTGGGACAAGCAACACCGTATGAAATGGTCTGAAGCCAAGATCATACACAAAGAAGAGCACTGGTTTAAAAGAAAGTTCAAGGAAGCAGCATTCATCAACAGCAACAAGAAAGTCTTCAGCCAGCAAAGTGTAGAAATCGGCAACGTGTGGAAACCGCTTATTGGACGCCTCAGTGAACTCAAATTACATTAGTGTTTTTGTTTCGCATGGTTTAACTTCGCACGCTTGATCGCTTCACTAATCATGTCTTTAGTATATAAGCTCTAGTAGTCTCTAAGTTTGTTAGTATTCACCTGATGACGACTGTAGATACCTAACAGTCGAAACGTTGTGTAATTACTGTGTTTTTTAAAATAAAGACAATGGAAGTCCAAACTACTGATTTTATTTCAACCACATCATTGTCTACCACATTCAAACGTAGCTTAGCCTTGTCTCACACCGCCTCGACACTGCGTAAGCGATACAAACCAGTATCATGATAATGATGATGATGATGATGAGTATGATTTAAGGTGTTATCACCGTACACTGTTTTTAATATTTTATAAGTGACGGCAACATTTAATATTTACTCGATTAAACTCCAAGAGGATTGTCATAAATATGATATACGCGTTAGCGTCCTGTGTAAAAACTAACAGCTGTTCGAATTTCACTCTACCCTCTATCGATAAACATGTGAATTATTACGTGATACATTACTTCTGGTTTAATTTCACATAGCTCCAGTACTGCACCGTCAATCCTGAAATTAAATAGGCAAGCCATATGATGATATACAGTAATAGAACCATATGTATAGAAATTACCTGATGTGTTGTTACGCCGATATATTCAGGGGTGAAAGAAGTAGAAAAAAATATTCTTGCCGGAAAACAAGTGGTTCAGCGCTGAAAAACCCAAACACTATAAGGTTGTGACGTACAGGTTGGTGTCGTGTGCAACGGACGGGTATTGACCGTGCTTCTACATCACGCCGTCCGCTATCCATCGTCGGACGGGTATATAAGGAACACAAATTTCAGTGAGAAATCGTTTGGTGTTTATTTTGGTTTCATTGTTTTTCAGATTATTTCAAAATTAAAACGTTGTTTTTATTGCCTGGTGATTTTAAACCGGAATTGAGTTCCGTTCCCAATTCTTTCGCCGGAACGGTGTTCCGGAGAGTTCCGGTTTACCTTCACCCCTCGATATATTGATATGAAGAAAATATTCGTATCCATACAGACATTTTCGGATTGTACATCTCTATCTTTAACACTTGTTGATTGATTTTCTGTCCCTAATCGTAAGATGGGTTTGATTTAGGTTGGCAGAACAACGTGGATATAGCAAACTGAATGAACTAAAAGACGATCAGATGAGTTCATTATTAAGAACTGGCCAAAATGAGAGAGCTGGTCAAATTCTAGAAAAGCAAGGCAATTACGAGCAAGCCATGACTTTATACCTGAAGTCGAATTGTTTCATCAGAGCTGCAGCTTTGTTACAACAGCATTCGGACTTGTTAAGCGACGACGCTTTAGTAGCGAATGTTCTGAAGATTCTGCTGAAGCATGAACTGTATGAACCATCTGCTGAAATATACGAAAAACTACAGAAACCGGCGCTTGCTATGGAATGCTACAGAAAAGGTAATTAATTTAAAACTAGTACGTTCTCTTCAGGTATTAAATCAAGAAATACACATTATAGGTATTTATGCCGTCGTTTTTTAGTACAGAAATGTAAATTTTTCTCACTTTCTATCTCAGTCCTCTAGCTATAAAAAAAGAGCGGCGTTGTAACTTTAACACCTATGCTTATGGTCTGCTACTGAAGTATTATAGAAATATGAGGGACCTGTTGGTGATTACGAATTGCTCCTTTAAAAATATCTTTATGTTAATGCTATATGTAAACAAACGGCTTGGCTTGTTTGAACAAAATAAATAACGCTGATTCGCTAATCTGTTCCCCAAATGTCCCAGTTAATACAATTTGTATTATCTGTATAGGAAAAGTGTGGGGTAAAGCAGTAGATCTGGCAAGGTCGGTAGATCCGGAGCAAGTTGTCCAACTGGAAGAAGAATGGGGCGACAGCTTAGTAGAAAATCGCCAAATGGATGCCGCTATTAACCATTATATTGAAGCAGGACGTACACGAAAGGCCCTTGATGCAGCCATTGCAGCTCGACAATGGAAAAAGGCTGTGCACATTGTTCAAGTGATTGGCGAAACTGAAGCCGTTACAAAGTACTATCAAATCATTGGCAAGCATTTTGCTAGTATCAAGGTATGGTTGTCGATATACTTAAATTACTTGTTTATAACTGTTCTTTGTGTGTAGGAATATACAACAGCTGAAAAGTTGTATGTAACAGCAGGAATGTACAAGGAAGCGGCGGAAATGTACAACGAAGCGGGACAGTGGGACAAAGCATACAATCTAGCCTCAAGGTTCCTTGACCGAAATGAAGTGTCCGACATGTACTTGAAGCAAGCGGAGCAACTTGAAGAAGCTGGAAAGTATAGAGATGCTGAAAAGCTGTATTTGTCTGTTGATGCCCCTGATATAGCCATTGCGATGTACAAACGAGTTGATCAGTACGATAATATGGTAAGTTTTATCGATACGGATATATTTGGAACAGCAAAACGCCAAAGTGCCAATCCGATTCTAATATTAGTACCGGTTTCTGCCTCCTGCTAGGTTAAATTTGTTTAACTGTAGCAGAATGCCCATGACGTAGGTAACCTCGGACATGCTTCCTTTTGTATAGGCAGTTAGTTCCGGGAACTTACTGATTACATCTGGTATATCCAAGTCTGCTATCTTTGTTTAGAAATTAATTCTTAATCTCCATATATAGTAAGTTTCTTTCAACTTTCACATCATAATGTTATTATCGTCCTTATCAGTTAACACAGGTATCCATTTCCTTTGTTTTTATTTCTGCGTACTGCTACGTCTATATTATATTTGCTAGTTGTTAAAATACATAATTTTTCTTAGTCTTAGTGTCCTGGACATTCCAGGTTTCGTAATTCTTTCTTCTGCATTCTCTGCTTTTATTGTTTACCAGTTTGATAGTAAGTTTACGGTAACCTATTAGTATTTCTCAGTTATTATTAGCTATAGCGGAGTACCAATTATTTTTATTTATTTTTAGATTCGTTTAGTAGAAAATTATCATCCAGATCTACTGCAAACTACCCATCTGCATCTTGGGCAACAGTTGGAGTCGCAAGGTAAACATCGATCCGCAGAAGTCCATTATTTGGCAGCCGGGGAGTGGAAAGCTGCCATGAATATGTATAGGAGTCTTTCAATGTGGGAGGAGGCGTATCGCGTTGCTAAACAAAGCGGAGGACCTCCAGCAGCTAACCAAGTCGCTTTTCTTTGGGCGCGCACGCTTTCCATAGATTCGGCTGTTAAACTTCTCAATAAGTTCGGACTCTTAGAAGCGTGTGTTGATTACGCCTGTGAAACTTACCAGTTCGATTTCGCATTCCAGTTATGCAAAAATTTAACATCCAAGGTAATTTATTATTTGCTGTTTGTACTTTCAGGACGTTATATAATTGTTATGTTTTTATTAGACAATTGAAGTGCATTACAAGTACGCAATAGCTCTTGAAGATGACGGAAAATTTTCCGAAGCTGAAGCTGAGTTTATTTTAGCCGGGAAGCCCAAAGAGGCGATTCTGATGTACACGCACGGTAAAAATTGGATCAATGCCTTAAGGGTTGCTGAAGTGCACGATCCTAGTGCTGTCGTCGAGGTGTTGCAAGCGCAGGCAGTACAATGCTTTAATGATAAGCAGTATTCAGAGTTTGAATCGCTGTTGCTGAAAGCTCAGATGCCCGAAGCGATTGTACAAAAATACAAAAGTGCAGGTAAGGGTCTGTGTACACGTCAATCGGATTCTACTAAGATGCCTTAATAATGCAATTGCGAATTAAGAATTTATTATTATTGATCGCTTAAAAATTAAAGGAAATGAACAGTTTCCATCATTTCAAATAACTTCATTCTTTTAAATGTTTCTACTTACGTTAGAACTACGTTTGGCAACATTGCAAATTTATTACGGCTAGATTACTTTGATGCAATTACAGATAATAAATTTGTGATTATTCTGTCATCATAATACTTTACTGGTGTAATTGGAAAATTAGGTAATTAAACATGGAATATATGCTTGCTGAATATGACGATATGCAAATGGTATTTGGAGTTAGTGGAGGACACGCTAACACTTGTCCTACTGAGTATTTCAGAAGGTTCCCTAATCGTCGTCCACCTTCCACAAAAGCAGTTACGAAATTAGATCAAGGATTAAGGAAAACTGCACGAGTAATAGGTACCAATGATGCACGCTACAGGGCGACTACGAACATTACGCACCGCTCTGATCAAGTAAAAGTCATATAAAACATACGTTTAAGGGTCATTGAACGACAAGCTCTAAAATGTAAAAATATACAGGATGTTCATTTAAAAAAAGATATTAGGAGTTGAATTTTATTAAATTAGTTGTCAATTAGGAACATCCAGTATAAGATATTTAAATTCTAAACAATACATCTATCTGAAAATGCGTTCGTAAGTATAACCTGCAAAATCCTTTTGAAAAATGGTATGCAGTTCTTTAGATACTAACTGTTAAATAAATAGACCCCCATTTTTCAAAATTTAAGAGTAAGTTAATGATATCCGAAACCATTAGCGATAGATACCTAAAATCAATATCGTTGTAAAGATACCGAGGAAATAAAATACTCGGGGCGGACCAAAACTAGCAGTTAAGTCCCAACAGCAAGCTTAGCAGAGGAGATTAATTCCGATATGACAAACTTGGTGGAAGAGGCACTTTCGCTGGGAAGAGAACCAGGCCCAACCCAGGGATGTGGGTGAAGTCCTCAACGGTCGTGTGAGCGGAAGAGGCGACCTTCCTGACGAGGGTTAATAAATACATCAGGAGGCTAGACATTGAGCCTAAAGGTGGCAGCCCCACCAGATGTCTTACTCTGCAGCATGCCAGTAACATGCTCAGAGGACAACCCAAATACTAAAAAGTCTCATATTTTTGAAAGCCGGACGGATTGCACCATGACGAACACAGCGAGAAAACGGAATAGAACATTAGGACGAGAAGGAATAGTCAAAATAGGAGTATGGAACGTTAGAGGACTCAGGTACAAAGAGTTAGAACTAGAAAAAGAATTAATTGACAAAGACATAGATGTAGCCATACTTGCAGAAACGAAGAAAAAACTCCAAGGCTCGATAGAATTAGATCATTATGTACTACTATACAGTGGAGTTCCTGCTGATCAACACGCAGCGGCTGGAGTAGCAATCCTCATAAATAAAAAATGGAAAAACAACATCGACGAATATACATTTGTAAATGAAAGATTAATCGTAATTCGATATAAAACACTAAGAGGATATACAACTGTAATAGGCGCCTATAGCCCTGAACAAGGTCGTATAAGAGATGCACAGGAATTCTATGAAACCCTACAAACGACTCTAAATAAAGTAAACAAGAACGACAACATCATTATCGCTGGAGATTTAAACGCTCGGGTAGGTAACACACCAATAGAAAATATCATGGGACCACATGGAGAAGAAACCCTGAATAGCAATGGAGAACAATTACTTGAATTTAGCACTTTCAACAATTTCAGAATAACAAATACGTACCACCCTCACAAAAACATTCACAAATTTACGTGGAGTGCGAGAGGTAGACAATCCATAATTGATTATGTATTAGTAAACAAAAAATTATCAAACCTTGTGCAAGACACAAGAGTTTATCGAGGTCCCGATATAAACACAGACCACTTCTTACTGGTATCAAAAATAGCTGTATCCTCTAGATGGAAAAAACAACCTACAAAAAATAATTTTCAAGAGCAAACCTTTAAAGTCCACCTACTACAAGATGAAAGTATCAGATTACTGTACCAAAATAGAATACTATCATATCTCCAGCAAAAAGCGGTCAGCAGAAACATAAATCAAGAATGGGAAGAGATCGAACACCTAATAGTCCGAGCCGCTACAGAAGCTCTAGGAACAAGAACTAAGAAGATCAACAGCAAAGGACTAAAAATTTGGAATGAGGAGATAGACCGACATATACAAAACAAGAAAAAAGCATATCTGAAATACCTAAATACAAAATCAGATGAAGATAGAGCAGAATACAATTACAGAAACGCAATAGTAAGAAGAGAGGTACGAAAAATTAAGCGAGAAAGTTGGAGAAAATATATAAGTGAAATTGAACACGACATACATGGCAGACAAGACAAAGCCTATAAAATATTACGCTATCTCAATAATAATGAAAGGGACAACATAAAACTAAACACAATCAGTGAAGAAATATGGCTAGCCCATTATAAAAACCTATGGACACAACAAACAGAGGAACAAGAGGTTACACAGACATTCATAAACGAACATGTAGACCCTATTACAATGGACGAATTCCTCATAGCGCTGCACCACGCTAAAAACAAAAAGTCGCCGGGTACAGACAAAATAAATATAGAGCTTATAAAATACGCTCCGGCCGCCCTACACATGCAACTACTAGATTTCATAAACACATGCTGGCGTTTTGGTCATATACCAGGGAACTGGAAAATAGCCACAATAACGCCTATATTCAAACGTGGCGACCGCAAAGACTGTAACAATTATAGGGGAATCAGCCTACTTAATACTTGTTATAAATTATATGCCACTATTTTGACAAGACGGTTGAACATAATAACAGAAACAATCCTATCGGAAACACAACATGGATTTAGAAAAGGTAGATCATGCTCAGACTGCATCTTTACCGTTACGCAAATGATCGAAAAAAGGAGAGAATTTAACCTACCTACTTATATAGCCTTCATAGACTACAAAAAGGCTTTTGATAAAGTGAATAGAAATCAACTTTGGAAAATCATGCTAAATAAAGGCATACCCCAGCATCTCATCAAAGTATTTCAAAACATATATGAAGAAAATAAAATTACTATCAACACAAGAAACGGAAGGAAGGAAAGTAAAACCGAAACAATAAACTGCGGAGTACGACAAGGATGCCCTCTATCGCCGTCGCTTTTTAACATATATATAGACCAAGTCGTAGAAGACTGGAAAAACAAAATAAAAACACACTTTAAAATAAACAATATCGAAATCGACACTATTCTGTTTGCTGACGACCAAACAGTCTTTGCAACCACAGAAGATAATCTACAATATGCGCTACATACATTAAATAAAATGTCAAAAAAATACAATTTAGAAATTTCAACAAAAAAAACCAAAGTCCTAGCTTTTAAAGGTGAAGAACCGATACGAGCGAAAATTATTATAGACGATGAAACTATTGAACAAGTAAACTGTTTCAATTATTTGGGCTTTAACGTTACATACACAAACAGTAAAGATGTATACAATAAACTAAACAAATTCAGACAAATGTGCGGAACCATCAGAAGACATCTACGGCTAGTTAATAATGATACAAAATTAAAATTTTATAAGGTAATGGCTGTCCCAGCGCTATTATATGGATCAGAAAATTGGACCCTCACGCTAAAAGAAAGAAATGCAATTAAATCTACTGAGATGAAGTTTCTAAGATGGGTAGCAGGATATACGCTACTAGACCATAAGAGAAATGAAGAGATACGCCAGGAGCTAAACATTTTTAATTTATTAACAAAAATTGACCAATACAGACAAAACTGGAGGGAACATATATTAAGAATGGACGACTGTCGTATCACAAAACAACTACTACATTATCGACCACGAGGGAAAAGAAGACTGGGACGACCAAAGAAACGTTGGAGTGAACAATTTATATGAGACCGGAACAAACCACAACGGTTTAATCCTGGCAGCTGATGATGATGATGGTTGTAAAGATAAAAAAATTGAAAATCCAAAAATGTAATAATATACAGGATGTTGTGTTCAAAATAAAGAAATTGTCTACTGTTCATGGTAAGCATAGTAATCCAACAAACAATTTTTGAATTTCAAATTTTTTCAAGCTGCTATAACAAAGACGTTAGGAAACAATAATGCATTGTTATGTCACCCTGTATATTCCTAATCTTATACACCCAACGAACAAACCATCACAGCAAAACTAGGCATCCGAACTTTAAAAAAATTAAACGTTAAAAAATGTACTAGGGCGTATGATCTCCATGAGCTTGGATGACGTCGTGGCACCTGCGCAGCATACTTGCAATCAATCTCCGTATATCTTCTTGAGGTATGTTGGTCCATTCTTCCAAAAGATCTACCATGAACTGTCAAAGACCTTCTAAAGCTACAGCTCGTCCCATAAGTGCTCAATTGGTTTACGGTCCGTGCTAAGAGCGGGCCGGTACATCACAGGAATTTGGTGTTCTTCCAGGAACCTTTTCGTCTGAACTTCTACGTGTGGTCGGTCATTATCTTGCTGGTACAGAAATACAATCTTCCTCTAAAATTATCTACCTCCTAAACCAGTTCTTGACGACAGCGTTTACCTGCACGTGCAAACTCGAAGATGACCAACGTGTTATTTTATATCTTGGCTCATCATTGAAAAGTACAGATGACCATTGATCCATTCTCCAATCTGCATGTTTTTGAGCAAACGTCAGTCGGTCTCTTCTGCGACTTCCAGTCGATCGTTGTTTTCGGATTGACTTCCTTCACTTGATTGTTTTCCCGCAACCTTTTTCTTATGGTTTCTGTACTAACCTGGTACCACTGACTCTTCTGAGGTCATTTTGTGGGTCTCTAGCAGTAGATGTGCGTCATCTAAAATTACAATTGCGCACAAATCTGTCTTGCATTTGCAGCACGCTATCGACCTTGAGCAGAACTCATTTCTTAAATACCCCTCTCTAAGTAATGATTCTTAACTCTGAACTCAACAGAAGGGCTCACATTAAGTTTTCTTACAACTTCAAGTGCAGTGTGGCGTAATTCAATTAATATTACGGCTTTTGCCACTTTTACTTTTTTTCCGCGTTCCCCTGGGTCCGTCTACCTTTGGTTCCGGAGACATTTCAGCCTATAAGGCTTATTGTGTTCACCCTGGTGGTTACTTACACCCAATCCGTGATCTTACTTCCCTGTACCAAAGCGTACATGTCATTCACGGGGTGTATATTAAAGTCTTCCAGTTCCATGTATCGTTGCCCGAATGTGCGTTGTCTTTTACCAGCCACGCGCATCGTAGCTGCATAGAATATGCATTGCGATTACTGGCACCTTACTGTAGAATCCGCTTGTGGGGTCGTCAGCGAATTTCCTAATCCTCCTGAGGTGTTCTATGGCAGTCGCGTGTCCTGTCAGGAGGCCCGTAAGGATTATCAGCTGTGTCTGCTTAACATAAACAGTTCTGTGGATTTGTTTGTACAAGGTCTTTTAATAAATGTCTTGCTATGGATTTCCCCGGTCTGCTGGTCTAGTATATGTTATGTTGGTTGCAAAGCCATTTGCTGATAAACCTACGGATTGCATTAATCGACACTCTGCCTTGCGAGTTCATCTGATTTTTCGTTACCTTCGATCCCACAGTGACCCTGAACCATGAGCAATCTCACACTGTTGTGCCTTGCCAGGTCACTGAGTTATTCGTAGCATTCCTAGACCAGTCTGGATGAGGACTTAAAGCTTGAGAGTGCTTACAGGGCCGTTTGCCTGCCCGATAGAATGTAGATACACCTGCTTGCGTAGGTCCTTCTACTGCTTTCTCGCGCACGTTGTAGTATTGCATATATTTCCGTTTGGAAAACGGAGGCGTCCATGCCAAGTGGATAGACGAGACTTTGCCTGGGCTTTCCTTGAAGAGTATAGCTGTTAAGTGTTTTGATGACATATAGTCCGTGCTCATGTCAAATATGGGGCCTCCAGTGCTGTCAATTAACCTAGTGTATTTTGTCCCTGCACGTAGATTATACTGTAAGCTCTGCAATCTATATAGTCTAGCTTAATCTAGCCTAATCTAGCCTCCCCTCTCATCACCAAGTGCAGGGGAGGAAGGTCGAGTAGGGATTTCATTGCAGCGGTGGTCGTTGTTCTGATTACCTCCATGATGCCTAGACACGCAAGTTTTTGAATCTTGCCTAGTCTTAGTTTGGTTGCTTTCTGCTTTACCTTGGGCTACTTCCGCGCGAGGATAATTACCGCTTTTTTGATTACTTTCTCTATGTGCTGGTTCCATGTAGGTTTGGAGTCTTAGGATTACCCACAAGTACTTTACCTCTCCCGACAGATTAATTAGTTGATCGCCTAAGTGGAGAGGACCCGGACCTTCTTGATTTTTTTTCGTAAATGGTACTTGGTGGTTGTTAGGGGGGACTGACCTTTAAACCTTACCCTTCTGTCCACCTAGCTACAACGTTCAGGCTATAAGTTCCCCGACTGTGGTAATGAATCTCTCTTCTACTAGAATGACCAGGTCATCCGCGTATCCTAGGGTTGAGAAGCTTTCGTTGCTGAGCTTCACTAGCAGTCCGTCCATGATAAGGTTCTGCAGCAAAGGGGAGAGCACTCCCCCTTGCGAGCATTCTTCTACCACCCGAGCTACCAGCGTTTTCTCCGGCAGGGGCGTGTAGACCACCCTACCTCTGAGCATGCAGTCTATCCACTTGCAGCACTGCCACTTCAACTAGAGAAATAGAGAAATAAAATAATGACTTACACACTCAATTATATATTTTAATTTTTCCAAAATGTACACTTATTAGACATTGAAAAGATTACATTGCTTCCTGTACTTACGTTACCTTTTCTTTTTCTCATTCATTCATACTACCGTCCCCCCCCCCTGGAACCGCTTTCGCATTACTTCAGGGGGGTGCGGGCGTCCCTTACACACTAAACATTCATGCAGCATGCACCCTAAACTTAACTAAGCAGAATGCGGTCGCCCCAGCTGAGATTCGAAATCACAGCGGAACGACTACAATTCGGTGTGACCTCGAGTGGCAACGCGTTGCCGCGCTAGACCGCCGAGGCCCCTGTACTTACGTTACCTGGCAATAAGTACAAAAATAAAGTGTTGCATAAATAGACGAAATACTACTTAAGAGGCTTCTGTTTAATAGGTGGATATGAAAGAAAACCCAAAATTGACTGAAATAGAATTTCATTAAAATGGATATAACTGAGTTTGACGGTCAGTATAGCAAGATAAAATATGTCATGCCCTGGATCAGATTTATTTCTTCCTACATATCAAATTATACTTATTTTTCTTCCTGTATTCTAGCAATTGTTTTCACCTTTTTTTTGGGTCTTTCTGGGTGATCTTTATATTTGCTCCGCTTTGGCTAATTCCTTGCCTTGCTGTTAACTCTTCAGATAGCTGTCCTAAGTTGATATTAGTTGTACTATTATCTGTATCAATAGCTTTTATCAGATTTATTAGTCGATTTGGTATGTTATTTTTATCCTATATTTGTAATTACAACTGCATTGGTTAAGGGGATACTAAGGCGACCTGGCTACATAAAACTAATGTAACTTTTTACATCAACAATCCATTATATTAGTTTCTCTGTTGGTCTTGCTTCTTAGGGCCATCTATCTGAACGCCGGAAAATGAACTGCAGCCAATGTAGAAGACAATATGTACAATATATTATAAAATAAATTGGTAACAGAGTCTTGTCATTGTTCTGTTTGTAATAAAATCAAGTGAATTTTGAGATTGGAGTTGTGTGCAGTATGTTATACGATGGTAGTTTGATATAAGGTGAACATAAATTAATACCACATATGTCGTAAAAGTAGATAACAACTTCTTATGATTGTTTGATAATGTTTTCACATTATTTCAATCTTGGATATGTTGCCTACCAGTTAAAAGAACTCAAATGGAAAGATTGGTTATTAATGTAGCTACGTTGACAACAGAAAACTCTAATTTTAGCCTATTTTGAGTCACAATTTCACACAAATAGCGACACTTGAAATAAATTTTGAAATATATGTTTTATAAACGAAACAAGAAGCTATTTTAATAGATATTGGCCATAGCTTGCCACCTTAATGACACAAAATTAAGTACGAAACCTCTTCTTAAAATTTAATATAATGTTTTATTACCATTTATTTTAAACTTAATCAGACATGTGGGTGGATGCTATCCGTGTATGCAAAGATTACTTTCCATCCCTTCTGCCATCGCTACAAGCCGAATACGCAAGTTCAAACTACAGCTCGAGCGACCTCAGTTTAGAAGCTCTTTTAACACAAGCCAACGATTGGGCTGTGGCTGGGCAACATAAACAGGCCATAGAATGTTTGTTGCAAGTCAATAACAAAAATGCAGAACCATCTGTAGTTAGACGTGCTCTTATCCGAGCAGCCGATATGTTGAACAAGTTTCTATATGAGCAAGAAGCACTAGACGTTACTAAGATCTTAGGCCCCAGGTGAGGAATCAGTAGATATGAACTCAATTCAGCCTCACATTGAATTGTAATGTGTTTGCAGATTGTCGGAAATAGGAGAACACGCGGTTGCAGCTCAATTGTATATAAATGTAGATCTCATGAAAGAGGCTGTCGACAGTTTTATTCAAGCGGAAGATTGGGCAAAAGCTAAGAAATTGGCTAAACAACTAGACCCAGCCTATGAAAACTACATAGAAAGCAAGTACAAGGACAGGTTGTTGAAAGAAGGAAATGTTGAGCAATTAGCTGATATCGGTAATTACTACACATTAAATATCATGGTTGATTAATTTTTACACTGTCCATAAATCTTAGATATAATCGGAGCTCTTGATCTGCTTGCTGAACAAGGTCAATGGATAAGGTGTATTGAAAAAGCAAAAAGCCATAGTGTTCCTGTATTACACAAGTACGTTGCTCTTTACGCTTCGCATCTCTTGAAAGATGGTTTTAGTGTTGAGGCTTTGAATTTGTATAAAACTTACGGTGCACCAGCTATAGCGCAAAACTTTAACATCTACACACGCATTGCAACTGATGTTTTTGGCATGCCCGGAACTTCAGGACCAGAAAGTTTCGATTTATGGACGCAGCTTCGGCAGGTGTTGTTTGATCTGGTTTGTGGAACAGGGTTGATCTTGAGTTTATTTGTTTTATTGTTAAATTTGCAGAACAAGAATCTCCAAGCTGCAATTGATGTTTCCGCGCAAAATAAGGCCCACTTTCAAAATTTGCTTCTTATTGCCCATTTTTATGCAACCAGAACAGCTTGTCGACAGGTTTCATCTTTGAAGCATATCGCTCTAAAGATATCCGTCGCTCTTTTGAGATACACCGATTTCATTCCTGCTGATAAGGCATTCTATGAAGCAGGTATGTTTATAGCGCGTGTAAATCTAAAAGGTGAACAGTATTTTTGTCAGCATATATTTGACTTGGTAGCGGGTAGACACTCTCCGCGATTCCGGCGGAGATAGGCCTACTTCAGGCAAGCGACCCTGCCAACGCGAGCCGGGCTTTCTCCCTCACCTCCGAATCACCGAGGGATTCTACACGTCCAAAATCCCTAGATCCTACAAAAAACCGACATCAAATCCATACCTACATCCTCCCCTGGCCAACACGCAATGGCAAGCGCGGCCTTGTAAATGCCAACATCCCTCCATAAATGGAAGAGGCTTATGTCCAGTGGTGAACCCTGAGAAGCTGAGAAAAAGAAGAAGATATTTGACTTTGGAATGTGAATAAATGCATGTGTTGTTTTTGTGTAGTATGACCAACAACGTGTTTGATAAAGGTTGGTTGTGGAAAGTAAAAGCGTATGCCTAATAGTCAGGCTGTCATAATAATTATTAACTCAGACCATTTTTAGTCAAAATATAGGGTGTCTTAACACTGACGCCTTTGATTTTGGGATTTGATTCAAGGGGCTAAAATACATCGAAATTAATACTAATGACAATGCCATTGGTACGGCTAGGGCATATGCGGAAAGGTTTCCAAATCGTCGGCACCCTAATGCAAAAACTATAAGACGTGTAGAGTAAAAATTATTGCAAACAGGCAATTTAAATCCTCGAAAAAATCAGGCAGAACATCAACCTGCACTAAGCGCCGATCAAGAAAATACAATTCACAGGTTATTAAGGAGAAATGTCCTGCATCCATTTAGGCATCAACAAGTTCAAGTTTTGCATGATGGGGAGGCTTTTAGTCACTTTTTGTAGATGGTTGTAGCATAGCATAGAAAATAATCCACATTTCATTGAAAACATTCTGTGGAGGTATGAATCCACATTTACTGAGATGGGTATCAAAAATACACATAACCTGCTCAACTTAATATGCAGAAGATGTTATCAAAGGCGATGGTAAATAAACATTTGATCTGGTTTATTAAATAATAATGTAATTGGTCCACACATTCTACCTAACCGACTTAATTCAGTTATTATCTTTCATTTTTAAATGAAAATTTACTACTGCCAATGCTTGATAAAGTTCCATTAGAAGTTAAATTAAATTGTTAGTCCCAACAAGATGGAATACAAGTGAGAAATTTCCTGAATGAAAATTTCCCTGAGAGCTGGATTGGAAGAGGTGGACCCATACAATGGCCTCCTAGATTACCGGATCTGAATCCGTTGGATTTTTTCTATGGGGCCATTTAAAAAAAATGTTTAGCACCAACCTGTTATAAATCCTGAAGATGTCGTGGCTTGTATTTACGCTGCTGTAACGTCAATAAACGAAAATATGCTACAGAGGGTTCGTACTTCCATTATAAATCGTGCGAATTTTTGCCTTGAAGTAGAACCATTTGTACACATTTTGTAACAACTGGTGTGTATAATACATTTTTTGCCAAAATTACTCGTTTTTAAAAACTTCTATTTAAATGTTAAATTTTTGATAAAAACTCGATAAGAAAGGACACTCGAAAAAATTTTCACTCTTCATTTACGATTTGTTTCAGCGCCCTGAATCATCACAAAAACGCGGGCGTCAATTTTAAGACACCTTGTATAAAGCTCAATTCAGTTTCTACAATCAGCTAAAATAGTTTTCACTGAAGAACACAACATTTTTATGATCGAGTCTTATTTCGGGAACGGTGGTTTTATGCAGTGTAACGGTCCGTCCACATGGGACGGTTGCCTGGTTTTAACTCAGTGTCAGAAGTTCGTAATATCATGCGGAGAGACTGTAATGGTTATAATAGGATTTATTATATTTAACTGTTACAATAAAGGCAAAAATATATTTTATTATGAGGTTATAAATAAAATAATAATGTCTGTAAAATCATGGCCGGTACGGTACGCCCCTGGATAGTATGACTGTACGGTGAGTACTTGAAATTGTTAACGCCTAATTCCAAAAATACGTACAATCTGGCCTAACCGACTAGAACGTATTATTAAATTAATTCGGCAATTCCCAATTACGGGAAAATATGAAAATCAGAGATCAAATTTGCCTGGCCTGACCGGTTTATAAAATCTTTAATATCTTATTTCTCTGGTATGTTAACCTGATTGACACTAGCTGGCATAACCTGCTGGATATCAATCAAGGTAACCCCAACGGCGAAGTGTTCCACAAAATGAATAAATGCGACACAGTACAGGTGCGCGAATTTTATGGAATTCTCCAACGGACTGAGAATATTTCGGCGGCTCAACTTCGGTTTGCTTTCTTCTCTGCCGGACTGGTAATTCTATTCTCGGCTGCCTTCCTCGTTGAAGCCTTCGATTCATAGTTCTGTTCGGACTTCCTTTTCGGATGGAGCTTGACTCCGAGATACCAAATTTATGCTAGGATCCTGTATATATAGGGTTCCCTTTCTTTACGCGTCTCCTTCGGAGTGTGATCGAACGCGATGATGAGTGCGTGGGGGAAACTAATTTAGAACTCCACCTGCACTGCTGCAGACGTCTCTTTCGGAAACTAAAGCGACCTAACAGTTGATTATCAAATGCTGAAACGGTTGCTTCCCGGAAACTTCGTTACAGCAGTACGAACTTCTGTTCAGGAGTTTTGTTAATATCTATTTGAAATTGTTTTGCTTGAAGCTGACTTTTACTGTGCTGTCAGAAATACTGTAAATTTACAAGCACAGGTAGTGTATCACGTAAACCTGTAAGTTGACAGACAAAGAATTTATACGGCAGAGACCTGAATATGTAAGGCGATATATGGACGACGAATCAACTATATCTTTAAGTCAACAGGGGATGGAATTATCCTACGGAACTTTCCATAGAATAGCAAGAAAGAAAGATTTTAAATTGCACATTCAAAATGCAGGTTTTACAAAATTATTATCGCCAAATTGATGATCATATTGTCTTGTCACTAGTTTTCAAGTCCCTTGATGAATAACGACGAATTACTTTTAATCAGTAAACATTTAATGTGTGGTAGTAGCTCAGTTGGCAGAACTTAGGCTTTCTGGACAAAGCGTCGGTTACGGTTTGGAATTGTTCCTTCAGCATTACCATGGAGATTATAAAAATCCTAAGGTGCAACACAGCACCCGCAATTCCCCAATGTAGTTGGTAACTGTGGAATTTATGTCGCTCGCATTCGACGTTAACCTGTAGGTTCCCTACATTTATCTTACCGAAGCACATGGCGGAAAAAAATTCGGTAGCTAACAGTAGAACGAGAAGGCTGTTAACAATTTTATGTAATATTGTATCTAGCTGAATCTTGGTTATATTGTTATGGGTACGTGACTTGAAAAATAATGAGAATGCGGAATGGTTACAATCCAATAGATAATGTTTGCAATTTTTTTAAATAAATTGTACTATAACCAAATGTATGAAACAAAAGTAATTACACCATATGAAAAATGAAACAGCTAATTTAGTTTATTTCACTTTATTTCATCTATAGCACTTTACTAAACTGGAATGCAGTGTTCTTTATTTTGTGTTTCTTTTTTGGTAAATATTAATAAACATAACAAACGTAAGGTCGTATTATAGGGATTTTAAACGGATGTTGAGGTGTTTTTTTAAAGATTTGCGGTTATTGCAGAATAGAATTGTATTCTCATAAATTGTAATCATTTCAGTGGCAGATTGTTTCCTCTTCAAGAAGAAGCCCTTGGACATGTTAATGTTCTGCTGATATATATTCTGGCAGCAGCTGATTTTGTACTCTGGCTCTCTAATATGTGTTCCTGCCGTAGCTCAATAAGAATTTCCCATATTTTTCTGCAATTATACCATCCAGTGCTATGTGAAATACTGCAATAGTAGACATTGAAACATAAAAATATAGCTCGTTCCTTTTTATACGGTGTTGCATCAAGAAGCTGCGTATCCAAAATTGGGTAGAAAACGGCTGATAATGATGGTGATAATACTTCTTCTTCTTGCAGTCCTATTTCTATGGGAGGTTGGATATCATCAAAGCTTGTTAACAGCTACTGGAAATAATTCGGTACAGCTGCAGCTGAACCAGTCACAAAGATTTGTCAACCAGGACACTACGTCTGCCAACATTTCTTCTTCCTTTTATTTTCTGCCTGTTTGATGAGCCGAAGCAGTTCATATCTGGAGCATCTCATTACATGGCCCAAATATTCCAGCGCCCTTTTCTTAATTTTTTTTCTTAATGGTATATAGCATTTCGCATTCCTTGCCCATTCTTTCGAGCACCACATTTCAAATGACTTTATCTTCTTTAAATGCCGTTTTTTCAGAGTCCAGGCTTCGACCCCATATAGTAGGGTGGAAAACACGTAGGAGTGAAGTATTCTCATCTTGTTGTAAAGAAACTTTCTCATTTCGTTTTTCATAAACGGTGACAATACTAACATTGTACATAACGGGTGAACCGAAAGTTTTGAGACTTTTTCAAAACGAAAATTTTATGCTTTAAAATAACTTTAATTGATTAAAAGTTTTAAAGACTAATTAACAACGCTTAAACTTCTTAAAAATAACCTAAATAACACTCAATGGTCCAAACTCTTCGAGTTGACGCAATTTTGCTCGAACTCCTCGCATAAGCCTTTGGCAACATTCAGGATTAATTTCTCTAAGTTTAGTTCGGATCCCGTTCCTTAACTGGTCCCCAGTTTGGGCCTCCCAACCATTCTCGTAAACCTTCTCAGTCAATAATCCCCAAAATGTTTCAATGGGCCTAGCTTGAGGCACGTTTGGCGGATTATGCGCTCGAGGCACAAAAGGTATGTTGTGAGCTTCCAACCATTGTGTTGTGGCTCGGGCGTAATGACTTGAAGCGAAGTCTGGCCAGAAAATTATTTCATCATTTGGGTGATGCAGATTGATGAAGTCAGCCAATTTCGGCAAGCAACGTTCACAGTACATGTTGGCGGTTACTGCTTCTCCTCTCACATG
>JABXWE010048008.1:0-12864 GCA_014611495.1 Limonius californicus
AAACCCTTTTATCTGCACAGGTAAGCTGTTTTCTCTTGTAGATAAACAAGCACTTTTTATATACAACTTAATACTTTTATTTTTAATCAACGATAACGTTTTCAATCAATTTTAACAAATTTTTAAACAGGAGCAAAAATAAATTGCGTGCGTTCTTATCGAAGGCAAAAAGGACGCTCTTTTTTACATTGTTTTTTCAACAAAAATCGTAGTAACAGACAAAATCTCCTTAGATACGATGCATAAATCATGAATTTACAGACAGGTAACTTTGTTCTTAAAATTAATTTTTTAATACAAATTTTTGACATATGAAATTAAATTATAAAGTTGTTAATATTTCACTGACGCCACTTTTTTCACACATTCTGATTTTAGAAATACTATCAGCACGTCTAAAAGTTCTATTTTTCGTTCATTCCGGATTTCCAAACTGCCATAAAAATATCCTTCCGGAAAGCTTCGTTTAATGTCATTTATGGTCATATATGATTAAATATCCCAGAGCTGGATCTGAATACTGTTTATTGGCAAGTCATGTCACCTTTTTATTATATTTTTGTTGTGTTGGTTACATTTTTAAAGAAGATTTTTAATAAATTCACTCTTTGTGTTCAGGAATGCCATAGCAAATGCCTCGACTGTGATCCCAATCAAACAAGAAACTACCCTGCTTTGACGTGCTCTTAGAAACCTTCCACAAAAGAATCAACCTCTATAATCTATTCACGATTGATTTGCCATCCAACAGGCTATGGAAATCTGGGGGAAAGTGTGGTATCATTGAAATTTGTCAATTAATTAAGTTGGGTTATGCTAGTTTTTCTTGGTGGAGGTTATGTTTTTTGAAAGCTGGCAATGTTGCCAGTGGAGCTTGTTTGTTCATTTAACGTCCGCCTATTGCTGCTCAATATTGGTTTATAATACTTGATATAATTATGATTTCATTATAAATAAAATAATAACTATAATTTAAATGTTGTCGTAACACATACCAAATACATATTGCTGTTCTTTTTTCACGAGAATTCTGAACTCAAATCGTATGTATACAGAACATATTCTATGCCATTCTTTGTTGTCCTACATTTAGGTCTTGCAGCAAATTAAGAAGAACTAACATCTATGCCGCTCATGTACCCATTGACGACTCGCGGATCAATTTTGGTAGATCCACGTTTCGCGTAGGTATACGAATGTCACATTTTGATATTGGAGAAATTGTCTCAAAAATTTAATTTTGGATGCAACGACGTGTTTTTGTTCACATAAAATTTTGCGTCCATTCTCTATTTTGTGTTTATAACCCATTGATTTAATAACTTTGAATAAAGTAGTCCTGCCCCCCTTGTATTCATAATTTTCGCGAGTCAGCCAAAAGTTTGTCGAGAGTAAAATGTTCATTCTTCAGATGATACTGCCAAATTTGTCGTTGCAAATCTTTTCTGAACGTGTAATTTAAGAAAACGTCCGTCTTAGCGCCTATACTACAAATGGAAGAACGCTCAGACACCTAAAATTATAAGTAATTTGCAATTGCATATTTAAGAAATAATACATGCTTACCCCAAATATATCAATTAATCCATTTATAATCGTAAATCGTATGAAATCTGGCCTATCTCTTTTATAATGGCTGAAAGCTTTCACAATTTGCAGTTTAGTAACTGACTTTCACCATTCTGACAATTAAGAAGGTATAATATATTATCTGTTTTATTAATTCTAAACTCACTAGATTATTTTAGAAATGTAGGGGACTCTAGAGCTGGCAACTGGGCAATTTCATTTTGACATTGCTAGAAATCAATCAAATAATATTTAAGAAAGGCAACTTAAGAAAAAAAAAACACAGCCTACTGGATGGCAAATCAATCGTGAATAGTGTATAAGATATGATTTAAACATGCATGTATCCTTTTTTTTATAAATACAATTAATTACGCTACGCATATAAAACCGTCTCAATATATTGTCATAATCATAAACGTTCGGGCCAAAGAAGTTGCCCCACGTTGGCAGCGTCATTTTTCTGTCATAGATGATAAATGGTCCACATTGGGACTGACATTATTAAATAAATTTTTGAAAATTGACACTGACAGATTATATTATTTTGACAATTAGTTTAATAACTCAGAATTTTGAAAAAATGACCGAAACCAAAGTTTATAATATTCTGTACAACCTGCCAAAGACAAAACGCTAGCTATTAATTCAGCCGAAGAGCTTTGAGACCAATCTTTTTGGAGTCGGTTCACTTTGAAAAGTATCTTAATGATTCGTATACAAATAAACAATACGTGTAATTACTAGCTCACACAAGGATTACCACACTGGTACGAATTCCTTCGCCCTGCTTCAGCTGACCTAAATATATCAAAAATAACAATATATGCAGAAGGTAACTATCGCAGCTTTTCAGAAGTTCTCTGCGCTCCGTTTATGCGGCGTCTCCGTATTCCAATCTATTTATTAAACAATCTTACAAGTGAAGTTGTGACTTGCCTTGCTTCCTATGTTGTCTCGCTGTGCACCTCTCCTCCCCGATCTTATAACTGGATACTCCAAACAATTTGTTGATAAAAAGACATTCTCATTTTCAAAAAGGGTTTACTTGATGTGCAGTTTTTCTAATATTACAATTCTTCCAAATATTTTAAATTCAAAAAGTATTTTTCTTCTAGATTTTCAAAAAAATTCTACTTTTTTCAATTATTTTATACAATTATCATCAATAACAAAAACAACAGCCAAATTACCAAGGAATAATGTAACACCAGGATACTAGTTTTCAAAATAAATAAATAGTAACTTTGTCAAATATAAAAACATTATGATATTTATATAATTTTTTATAAGCACGACAAAAAACCAAATATGAACCAAGTCAATCGAATAACCAGTTCTCAAGTAATGAAACACTTGACTAAAAACACTTCAACCCCGCATGTTCCAACACAAATTCCCACACTATTTCTGTTCGCTTAAAAGCTCCCACCATAGTATTCCAAATATCCATCAATGTATTAACTTCCCGCATTCCATCCCAATCCTTGTCATTTTATTAAATTTTACCGTTTAATAGGTTCAAGCTTGGATTGCAATCGGCTTAAATTCATCACCAGCATAATAATACCTGTGTGATCCGGCCAGACACATATTGTTTAACCAAAAAAATTACCGAATCTCAAATTGTTGGTATTACGTACGCAACCCTTCGACTAAACTAAAAGAACCGCAGTCTAGGATTCCATCACAATGAGCGGCTTTTTATAGCTGCCTTGGCCGTCTTCCGCATCCCAATATCTATGTTTTCTTGTCTCGATAATCCTCGTCTTGTATCTGTCGTTTTTGCATGGCTTCTGCAATACCAACGTTCCAACTCTTTCTAGGTCTTCCCCTTTTCCTTCTGTAAGCTGGTTTCCAATCCCAGGCTTTCTGTGGTAACCTGTTTTCGGTCATTCTTCGCGTGTGTCCGTACCATTTTAGTTGTTTAATTTTTATTGTATTGCGCAATGACGTTTCTACCTGCATTATTTCCTTTTATTCTCTCATTTCTGATGTGGTCCAATAATGTATATCAACAACATCTTCTCCAATACATCATTTCAGCTGCTATTATATTTGCCATATTTTTGTTAATTGTCAATACTTCGGCGCCATAGGTAACACTTCACAACTTATACACAACTTCAACTAAAGTACCAAACAGATGTTTCTTTGTTTTATTTGAAAATGAACTATTCCATAGTACTGAATGTAGTTGTCTTGTTATAATTTTGCCTTTCTTTACTTTGTTTTGTATATGTCGATCGTCTCTTCCATCTGATATGAGTGTGACCCCCAAATATTTATAAACGTTACTAAGTTTAATTACACCCTTGTCTGTTTGCAAATCTTGCTCTTGTCTTCCAGTTACCATGTACTGAGTTGTTTCGGTGTTAATTTCACATCCCCACTTATCATATTCTTCTGTTAACTTTCTGAAAATGTAACTTATGTCATCCTCGTCTTATGCTAGAATGACCTGATCGTCCGCAAACAAAGGACTGTAGATATAATCCTCTTCCGTTTCGATACCCATTTTGCTACACTTTCGGGTCCATTCTTTCAGTACTTTATTAACGTATATTTTGAAAAGCGTTGGAGATATGCAGCATCCTTGCCTTAAACCTTTGTTGACTATAAATTCATCTGAATAACTTCGGCCTACTTTTATTCTGCTTTAACTCTCTTCATATAGCCGCTTTACTGCATTTATATAACTTTTTCCCACTTTCTTGTCTTTCATAGCTTGTTTATTGGAACACTATCATAGGCTTTTTTCAAGTCAATAAATACTATATGCAATTCTCTTCCGCATGCTATCGTCTTTTCTATTAATTGCTTAAGGCAGAAAATGTAGTCGGTACAAGATCTTCCAGGTCTGAAACCAATTTGCAGTTCTATTCCTGTTGCCTGCTCTTCTATTCTTGATTTGAGTATCTGCCCGTACAGTCTGCGAATAGATGAAGTGACGATGATTCCTCTATAATTGCCACAATTTCCCTTATTGCCTTTTTTGTAAATGGAACTAATGTGTGCTACTTTCCATTCTTTTGGAATATTGTCACCTTTGATGCACAAATTAAATAGATCGGCAAGGCCTTCTAACACTATTAATGGGGAATTCGTAATCAATTCTATGGGTATACCTCCAGGGCCTGGCGACCTGTTATTTTTCATATTCCTCAATGCTGTTTCAATTTCGTGTACTGTAACATCTCGTACTTGTGTGTCTTGCGTACTGTAACTAACATCCTTATATGCTTGTCTGTCTTCTATTAGCAATTCTTGATAATATTTCTTCCAGGTATCCATTCCTATCGGATCTATTATGGTTGCTTCCTTGGTATTCTTCTTTTGTAAGTCGTCTGTCCACCAAGAATCATTTTTGTTTCTGTGTGTCCTATTTTCTCTCCCCTCTAGTGCTTCTTTTGCAGCGTGGTGGATACACATCTTTAAGAATTCATATCTTTGCTCAGCATTACCATTCTGAGATTGTTTCATTTTTTTCCGCTAGTCTTAGTTTATACAAAAACTTCGTTGATTTGTTTTGGAGACTATCCAAGTTGTATTTAGGACAATTAGACATTTCGTCGTTTGGTTGTTCAATATTTTGGTGTTTCATTTTCTGGTATTTATAGTTTAACCTTCGAGCGGGCGCTCCTCAAATCTTGACACGAGCGGGCGCGCGGCGCACTGAGTGCTCCAGTTGTATAACTAGTATTCTAATCAGAAAAATAACTTGTTTTCAAATATTTTATTATTTTGAACCTAATGTAACATGTACTAAACATTTATAAATCACGAATCTAAACTTAAATATATTAAAAATAAAATAAAACATAAAAAACGAATTAGTCAGAACCGGTATCAGTTTCAGGTTCTTTGGAACATTTTTCGCAAGAAATTTTCGTAGTTGCATGTTTCTTGCAAACAAAATCGGTACATACATTGCATCTGATTGTCGTGTTTACATTTTTTGATCGTCCGCATGTCACACAACGACCTTTTCTTTTTTGTTCTGCTTCTGGTTCGTTGGGTGCTTGCTCGTTTATTCTGTATTTTGCTAAAGAAACTTTAATATCCGAGGGAAGTGAAGTTATTTTCGCCCTCTCCACTAGAAAAGGCTTCATTAGGCTGATACCAAGGTTTTTCAAAAATATTCTTCGTTTCATTTTGGGATTATTTGCATTGAATTGGTACAATATCCGGGCATTTATGGCGGCCATGTCCATTATGGAGAAAAATATTACTAAAGGCCATCTTCTTGTAATTCTTTTGACTGAATATGTTCCACACATTTGGTCTATTGTATCAACTCCACCTTTAGTTGCATTATAATCTAAGATTATTTCGGGTTTTTGTGTCTCTTCATCAATTTCTCCAGAGTCGTGCATAGTTGACAATAGAATCACTGATTTATTTTTCTTAGGCACATGGGACACAAGCGTAAGGTCTTTTCGATAGCCGAATATTGAAGATTTTACTTCCCTGTTTCTTTGGGGTAAAAACTCAGGTGGTATTTCCCGTTTATTTCGTTTTAGAGTTCCTAATAGTATTATTTTGTAATCTGTTAGTAATGTTTGGGCTAGAGGAAAGCTGGTATACCAATTGTCGGTTGTAAGATTCCTCTTTGAGGCCTTGATTGGTTCCACGAGTCTTTTTACAATTTCTAATGGCGTATTTTGCACTGTGTACGGTCCATCGGGTTGCTTACCGCAATAAATTTCTATATTGCTTGTGTAATATGTTTTTGCATCACACAAAACGAACATATTTATGCCGTATTTGGCAGGCTTGTTCGGTATATACTGGATGAAACTGCAACGCCCTCTAAATGCCTCCAGTTTCTCATCAATCGTTATATATTCTCCTAAATAATATGTATTTTTACAATTAGTAACGAATGCGTCAAAAATAACCCTTATGGCAGCCAATTTATCCGTTTTTTTCCGTTCTTCTCTTGTGTCACGGTCATCAAACCGAATGCAACGTAACAGAAACAAAAACCTTTTATAACTCATTACCTGCCTCCTTATTCCATAGCCACTATCAGTTTCCCATAGCTCTTCGACATTCGAGTGATTACCTTTCTTAGCACCTATAAAATATAATAGTCCAAGCAATGCCGTAATTTCAGTAGTCCTGGTATGTCTTGCGTCTCGATCTCTCTGATATACAATTGTATTTCTTTTGAAATCAATATAAAGATTTGTGTACTTTACAATATCTTCGATCATATTTGTGTCAATAATGTTATTCAATGCTGAAAGTTCCGATGTAAGTCCCCTTGCGCATTCTTTTGGTCCAGGCAAAATTTTTAGCAAATTCTTATTTTTTACTTTAGATATAGTCGATACATTGGTTTTACACCACTTCGTTGTTTTATTTTTACCCAGAAAATAATCCTCTTTTGGAGTTTCCTCATTTGTGGATTCATCTTCGGAATTTTCACCGCTAGCGTATTCTTGCTCGGAATCGGTGTAATGATCACTCTAAGTCACGACTTCCTCATCTTCAGATACCTCTTCATCTTCAGCCTCAATCGGCTGTTCATCATCTGATGATTCTTCATGAAGAATTTTATATAACTCATCGTCTGTGAGGTATTTTCTAGACCTGAAACAATTTTTTTAGAAAATAAAAATATATATGTATTTCGTATATCGTACAAACATATGTCAACTTTTCAATTTGATAAACTCATATAATTGCAGAAACAACATATATAAACATAATTATGTCGATTACCAGGTAATAAAAGCAAAATCTAACGAATACATTAAATAGAATTTACTTACATGACCGGGCGCGCGGTGCACTCCGTGCGCCAGTTGATGCAGGTCCGCAAAGCTTGTCTAGTTATACACCCACTTATGTTTTGTAAAATCGCACAACCGCTCTATTTTAAGCACTAAGATCTACTGAAGGAATACCTAAAGCGAAAAGGCAGTAAAATACGTCATAACCTATTTTTAAACAAATTCGTAGCGATGGCGCACTCTGTGCGCCAGCGGGCCCGCTGAAGGGTTAAGCATGTTTTAGCCCTCACTAAGAAATGGTCGGAACCACAAGAAGCTCCTCTTTGTACCCGGACGTCTACAATTGTTATGTGGGAAGATTGCCTCATAATTAAAAAATCAATGATACTTCTTTGTCCCTTTGTGGGCTGCGTCCATGTGTATTTATGATTATTTTTGTGCTCAAAAAGCCATTCATTATCTTTAAGTCATATTGATCACACACTTCTATTATCCTTCTCCCATTGTCATTCTCTACATTCTTACCATGTCGTACAATTACAGGGTCATGTATTTTACTTCCTACTCGTCCATTAAAATCACCCAGGTATATAATATGTATAATATTCGCAAGAGATCAACACTATCGGAGTATCGGACACGTAACAGCGAGAGAAGATTCTATTATAGGGTTACTCAATGGGAGAAAATACTCTGGAAACTACAAACAAAATGTTGGTATGTATCCCACTCAATATCCACCCTCTATTGATAAACAAGAAACAAGTAATAAAATGGATTCGGTCGCTACTTCAAACTTCCAACTGTCGAGAATTCCAGGCACAGGTCATTAGCTGTCCAGCTCTGAATTGTCGGTGATCTGTGTGCACTACTCGGAATTTCACAATCTTGTTTTGACCATTTGACGAAAATTTACAAACGAGTAATGCAAAAGGCCAAAATATGCAATTTTATACAACTATTGCAAAAAAAGCAGCGAATGCCCAAATATGCAAAATATGCAATCACTAATTAGCGTTAATTAACTCTTATCAGTGTAATTCGTCCACATAATTGACTATAGTCAAAGATATGCAAAAACTAAAATATATGCGGTTTGCATATAATCTGCTCTTTATATATAAGTTAAATAATATTGGGGAGAGTGCGCATTCCTGTCGAAGGCCTTGATTTATTTCTGTTAGTATTTCACAATTATGGAAACCTTTGTCAATCCTTAATTGTGTTGCCACATATAAATTCTGTATTGTCCTCATCAGGTGTTCTAGTATTCTATATCCGAACATTATGTTCCATAGCTGGTTCCTATATACTTTATCGAAAGGTTTTTCATAATCGATAAAAGCCATGAAAGTTGGTAAATTATAATCTCTTTATTTTTCCATGAGCTGTGTTACGGTAAAAACACAGTCTATGCACGACCTTCTAGGTCTCAATCCACGCTGTTCTTCTGTTAACACTGTTACCACTATTGGTCCGATCCTATGCTGAAAAATTTTAGCACAGATCTTGTAGCAGGCATTTAACAAACTTATGTCCCTACAATTTTAAGATTGTTCTGTTTCCTTTCTTAAACATCGGCATTACTGCTGCTGTTTTCCATCTTCTGGGGAATGTCCCGTTTGCCAGCGTTGGTTATAAAACTCCAATAGTTTCTTGTCAAACGCTTCAGGTGCGTATTTTAATAGTTCTGCATTTATTCTGTCATTTATTCACATCCAGGGCTTTTCCTATTTTGGCTGATTTTTATTACTTCCATGTATTCTTCATCGTGAGAGGGTTGACGTATTCGTCATTTACCTATTCTTGATGTTTCTTCACCGTTTTAATTTGTTCACAGTTGTTTCTAATAGTCAATCCATTAATTTTCGGATATTACGTGTAGGCGAACTGTATCTTTTTCTGTATTATTGAGCTGTGGTATTACTTTATATACCTACCCTCTCTTGTCTTCCATCTAAATCGTTTTCCAGATCTTCCGCATATTTATCCCAAGCTGTTCTATTGATTCTTCTTGTTTCCCGTTTCACTACAGCAGTTTGTATTTGCTATTTGTATTTTGGTGTATTTTGCGAGAGGTATTTTAAGTAGGCTTCCATCGTTTCACTTATTAGTTCTTTTAATTCATCATTCCATATTTTTAATCTTCTGCAGTTATAACGCTTGTTTATTTCTTCTAGTACTTCAAAAGCTACTTGTATTAGTATGTGCTCTATATTTTCCTATTCTATATTAATATTTTTTCTTATTGTTGTCTCTTGTAATAAATGATCTATTAGCCGTTGATACAGATACCGGATACCTTGGTCTTGTAATAAATGTTGTTTTACTTTCTGGCTGTTTGCCCGTCGTCATGGCTTTTTTTTCCATTTCGTTGGTATAGCGATTTTTGAGATTAGGAAAAAATGGTCAGAGCCGATATCTGATCCTCTGTATATTAGAGGATCTTGTACAAGCGTTGTTGTTTTCTTGTTTGTTAGAACGTAGTCAATTATTGATTGTGATATGTTCAAGTTAAGCACGACAATACATGGGTATCCCGTGAACGGCAGAAGATAGATTCGGTTAAAGTAGTATCTTAAGCACTACTAGGAAACGAATTCAAATTCAGAAGGTATCTTAATAAAAAAGAGCAATATTTAGTTTTAGATTTTCGACAATAATTTAATTATTATCGTTGATATCGCATAGCGCTTTCACTTTTACTCTGGCGTTTTTCTGTAGCTTTATAACCCCGAAACTAGAAATAATTTCTAAATTTGTTAATTGGACTGTTTAATATGGCACCATACGATAGAAGTATATGTAATCTATAAACAATTTAACCGTTTCAATGTACTTACATCTTGTTTTCGATTATGTTTTTTCTTTGAGGAACAGGAATATGTATAATTCACACAATCGCATGTATTTTCCATGTGGAGCTTATTCAAAGTCGTGCTGACTGTATATTGGGTGACCACGAAATGAAGTAACACGTGTAATTTTTTTGTATTTAAACCTATCAGTTTGAAACTTGAAACTAACATATAATTTTTAAATGAACAAGTTTAAACATTTTAAACGAAGGTTCGCTATAAATTCCGGGCTGATCGGAATAGATTTATTTTAATTCTTTAATACGCGACGATGCGGTTGTAGGCTATAGAACTGCGCGTTAGATTGCTACGCTGAAGAGATGGGGTTAAATTTCCAGTACCAGATATTGGAGTTATTAACGGCATTCTCCCTGTCAAGGCAATGGATCAGAACCCACTTTACGATGTAGGTCCTCTATGTCTCTATGTAGCTCCTGTGATTTTAATTACTTGTAAATTTCCTACGCAAGCGTGAAAAAAATTTTATGCTACTACGCGAATATCAAATTCAAAATAGTTTAAATATCAATTTCCGACGTCAGTAAGCAAAAATCATTAATTTTTAATTAGCATACCTGAAGGCGTTTAAAATAAACTCATATTTGTTTGCGTAGAGCGTATTTTCGGTGACGTCAATTTAATCAAATCTAAGTTGATAAATTGAAAGATTTGCTGAAATAAACAATTTTTTATTTGCCCTCTATGCAATATTATTCCGCATTTTATTGCTATAAATAAAATATCTTTTTTGCTCAGGTCACAAGTATATTATTAAACGAAATTGGCGAAATACCCATGATAGCTTCGAACAAGAACCATATAAGGGTTATATTTTATTTAACGGAATATAAAAATATGTATGTATACCCTAATAATTATACATAGTTTTCGATAATTTTATTAGGAATATCGAAATAAACATTAGCCTATATAAATTTAAACACAGCAGGCAACCACGCTTTGACCTTTAATTTCCTTAGAGGAATTGCCAGGTGTTAAAAAATACCATTAGTACTAATGCCTACAGATAATATTTTATTTTATTAATAAATTTTTCGTCGACTAACTTTCGTGCGGATAAGTAACAGACGAGCAAGCGGTGGCGTGCAAACGGTGGCGAGCAAGTTGGCGAGCACCAGCGTAAACACAGTATATATTGTTAGATATTGTAGTAGTTAAAGCAAAATTTTTCTATGCAATTGAAAAAGTTTAAAGGTTTCATCAGTTACTTTCAAATAATGAAAATTAATACACAATTGTGGGTCATTAGATTTTGCGATAAATTAGATTTTGATCATTTTCTTAGCGCCCAAATTCTTGCATGTATTTCTGAGAGCTCAAGTACTTATCATTATATGTAAATGAACTAAACTGAATCACAACGTCACAAACTTATGATTTTCAAATTCAATCTCAACAGGCTAAGTTAGTGGATTTTTTTCTTCTATAATATATGTTGACTTTTTAAATTTGGATTTCGGTTATTTGTAGATTCTATCAAGCGGTTTTCGGTTTAAACTATTCCAAAATTGGTTGCCATTAACAACCTACAAAGTTTACCTCAGGATCTGTAATACGTATTTTTCATAATGTTGTACATCATGGTTGTCTATTTTTAATATACTCTGTAAGACAAAATTTAGATGTTTGAGCATCTGTACGATAAATGGATAACTTATTATATTTGTTATAGGTAGGTACATGGTTATTTTATAAACTGCTAGTAGGCATTAATTAAATTCGTCATTATGTAAAAAAAATCTAAGTTACGCAAACTGTCTAGCCTGTTTTCGTCACATTCCAGAATTTACAGTTAGTAAAGTCTCGCAACTGTTTGATCTGACGTCACTACTGTTTGTAAATATGCTAGTACGTAAACAACAACAATGTCCAGGAAATACCGAAATGTGTCTATGTAGAAGGAAATTTTAGTGACCTTAGCTATCTTATTCTCTATATCTCTTATTGCGTTGGCAGCAGTGTTGGGTAAGATACTTTTTTTGTATCTAGATCCAGATACAGGTACTTCTAAAAAAGTGTATCTAGTTACAGATACAAGATACATTTTACTGCGTGTATCTAGATACGGATACAAGATACTTTAAAATGTATCTAGATCCTTCTCAGATACAAATTAGATACCTACTTTAATAAAAAATTACACTTCCAGAAATGGAACCGCGCATAAACCATGATAATATCATTTTTAAAGAAAATCTGACGGAATTTAGGGTTGTTAACAAATCGATAATAATAATAAGACACAAAATAATTACTAGAGAACATTTTATTTGGATAGCCATCCAGTATCGCTGGCACTTCCAAAAAAGCACTTTCGTTATCATTCATTCTTCTAATTGTAGCACAAGAATTGATTCTGTACTTGTCCACTACTTTTATTTATCCTGAGAAAACTTCAAGTTTTGTCAAGACTTTAGATAAGCCTACCGCTCGGTTATTACTTATGAGATTTGCTTGGAAATTCCCAATATCGAAAACAGCAAGGGCGGTTATTGTAATTTCTATAGCCACAATAGGTAAATGTATACTTAAAATCTTAAGCTTCTTACAGTTCTTATCTCCTTAAAATGGGGATGTTTGAATGCTTATTACCATTACCTATCTTAAGACGTATTTGGGTTTTTCTGTTAAAAGTAAACCCTAAAGTTTAAATGTCCAAAAATGTCCTAAATTTT
>JABXWE010048009.1:0-10540 GCA_014611495.1 Limonius californicus
TTTACAAAAATCTTGTCTGCAACCCACCACACACAATTTCCCATTCCGTCTTGCAACCGTAGGATCTTAATGCTAAAAACCTTCTGTGGAATTTCTGTCGTTCGGATTCGACTTTAAACTGTAGATCCCCCGTGTTTCCACCTTAACGCTGAGGAGCGACACATGGCAGGGAAGAGGCCGATGCCCAGCAGTAGGACGAAAAGGCTATCAATGACTCAATGACCTGTGATCAATTCTAGCGTTTTGCATTGCCTTAATACCGCCCAAATTTCGATGCAACCGAAAGCTTTCTTGCAATCTATAAAAGCCATCCGTAAAGGTATTTGCTATTTTGTAGTTTTCTCCATCAGTATTCTAATTGTTTGTATGTGGTCCACACAGCTAAAGCTTTTTCTAAAACCCGCCTGCTCTTTCGATTGGTCAAATTTGTTTTCCAATCTATTAGTTATAATTTTTGTGAATAGTTTGTAGACTTTGTATAACAGACTTATTGGTCTGTAATTGTCTAAGTTTTCTGCATCTCCTTTCTTGTAACTAAAATAACTATTGTATGGTCTCAAAAGTCGGGAATTTCTCCTCTCTCAAGGTATAGGTTGAAAAGTCTTTGTAGTTCGAATAGCACTTGAGGTCCACCACGTTTTATAGCTTCCATAATTATTTCATCTTCGCTTGGAGCTTTTCCATTTTTCATGGTCTTTAAAGCTTTTTCTCTGCTGAGGTTATATTTGGGGTATCCTCAGAATTTACGTTTGCCACTTTTGGTGCTGTGATTTTGTTACGAGCCAATCGAGCTTTTCCGACGACCCTTAACCGGATAGGTGGAAAAAGGCCTACAGCTTAGCTCAGATGAGTAGGAGGAGTTCGTAAAAATCGCTTACAGGAGGAAATATTCCTAGTTGTGTACAGTGTAGGTCAAAATTAAGGGACGCCACCTTCCAAATCCAGCTGATTGTAAGTCCACGTGGAAGGCCGAGAGGCTAACAGCTTACGGGAATGGAACTCACCTTTATTGTGCCTCCCTCCTGTATATACGAAGCTTGCAACATTCATGCTCAAACAAATACAGAGTACACAATAATAAAAGAGGCGGTAAATTTTAAAACATATATAATGAAATTATTGAAATGGCGGTACAAAAAAAGACACTCAATGGCATTCTTATGGGTTTACAAATGATAATTGAACGTCCAAGAAAACAAAACTCGCCGCCGTTGACGCACGATATTAAGGATCATTCAATAAATCTATGTGGCCAATGGCGTACAATTTACAGGAAAATTACAGTATTTATATCTTTTTACAATTAACAATAAACAAATGGTGACTGAAGATCGCTTTTAGGTTGCATAAAACAAGTTTAATAACGTGGAATTTTGCAAGTTTGCGCGAAAAAAAAAGGTTTCGTTTTACACTGCTCAAAAAACTGGTTCTTTACCTTGAATTCCGGTGGAGGCAGGCACAATTTTGGTTCACAAGATGATGATATAAATCCATGGGTACGACCCTGAAGACTGGGTTGAATGGAATCAACACCAAGGGCCCGGAACTTTGATGCGCTCTTCGCACGGACGGTAACAGCAGAGGGACAGGAGCTGGGCTTCGAAAATTAATCCGCCAAGGGCGATCGGCTAATTCACATAGAATTGCCTTTACCGGGATTGAATCCAGTGTTTTTTTTAATCCGACAGTAGTCGATGGTCTGTTTGTACCCCTTGGTAAAACAGCGAGACGAAATTCACACAAAACGGACCCCCTCAAAAAAAAAACCAAAAGCCGCCCCTGCAGCACTTAACTTAATTACGGTCCTCGTGGATGGGCTCGAGCGACCGGAGCCATTCAGGATGTAAGGCTGACTCTTTAATTTCGTAACGGCCCTCGCAGATGGACTTGAGCGACCGGAGCCATTCAGAGATGTTAAACTGAGTGGCGAACTTTCGCAACGGGGATTTGCACGTCCCCCAAAAGGTTAAACCATATTTCGAAATGTCATGTAAAAGTTCTAAAATCATGGACACGTGAATTCTCAGAAGTGTGTAAGGTCAAGCGCGAGAGAAAACAATATTCGGCAGTTTTGGTTTACAAAAGGGAACTGTCAACATAACTCAATCTTAGAAAGACAAAATAGCGAAACGGTAACCCAAAATAAGACGGCAATTAAAATAACGTTTTTAATTCTTACGAAGCGGCAATCAAATTAAGAAATTAATTCATACAGAGCGGCAAATTTTAAAAGAACATAACAATTTATATACGTTTTCATAGTATGTTTTTGTTATTTCCAGTAGTTTATTTTTTTCTGTTATCACAGTGCCATTTTCATCTTTTAGCTTATAGATTTCTCTTTTCCCTGAATTCAATTTTCTACGTAGTATTTTCATACCTTCATATTATTTCATAGTATGTTCTACTATCTTTGTTTTATGCTTTCTGATGTCCTCTTTTATAATTTTTAGAACAGGTTTACTTACTTCCGTATATTCGAGAGATTTTCTCTTTCCTTCTCTGATAAGGTATCTTCTCTTTTCGAGTAGTTGCTTTGCTTTAGTTTCGGCTATTTTGTTCTGTAAGAAGTAGTTTTGTAGTCTTAGTTGATTTCGCTTTCATTTTGTTCTAGTTTCTGGGTATCTACAATTTATTGTCTTCGTCTCATCTTCTCTAATCTTTCAGCTTTTCTATTTATTATTATTTTTCCTCTTTCTACTCTATGGTCACTCCAGTTGTGAAATTGGTTTAATGTACTAACGTCGCAAACTATTTGTTTGTTCATCGATAAAATATAATGTATTTCATTTTTGTATCATCCGTATGAACTGATCCACGCCCATCTTCTGTTGACCTTCTTATTCAAGAACGAATTCATATTATATTGCCTATTTTGCACCAAGAAGTTAACTAGCATTTCACCTCTAGTGTTTCTTTGATCAAATCCCAATTTTCCTATATAAATTTCGTCATTGTCCTCTTTTGGGCCAACTTTGGCTTTCAAATCTTCTATGATCATTGTACTGAATGGCCTATTTTCCTATATACTCTTACAAATATCTTTGTAGGAGCTTTCTATCTCTTCGTCGTCATATGAACTTGTTGGGGCATATACTTGCACTATTTTCAGAATACATGAATGTGTTATGTTAATAACTATATACACAACTCTCTCTGATATTACTTTTGAATCCCTTATTTTGTTAGCTATTCTCTTATTGATCATAATCCCAATTCCTGCAATCCTCTTGTCTGAAATTTCTTGGTGTAATAATATATTTCCAGACCGTAGTATTTTATATTCGTTCCCTCTTCTTTCTGTTTCAAATATTCCTAGTATATCCTGTTCAATCTTTCCTAATTCATATTCTAATTCTTCCATCTTTTCTTCCGTAGCTAGTGTCCGTACATTGTACGATGCGATCCATAATTTAGTGTTGCCAACCTGGTCTCTTCCAGTGATTTTAGCACCCTTTGCCCCTCTACTGGTCCTCCCGCTGCCTTGGTCGGTAGTATTGGAGCTGCTAGGTAGTAAGGGCCATTATGTATGAGCTGTATTGATTTAAGGGTTTTGGCTATCAAACACCACGCTGGCCAGGCGGGTTGCTAAGTGTACATTTCGGCCGCCCAATCTGGGTGAGACTCTGTTTGCAGCCGTCCATTCTGGATCCGACGCTACATTGTCTCAGTTGATCCACGGGTGCTTATTTGATAATGCCTTATCCACACCTGTCCTGTATATCTACAGGAGCATTCCCTATCAACAGCCCTGGCCTTGCGTATCTAGTTGTCTACTTCATTTTTGACTGTCTAACTTTATCTTCGACTCCCACGGCTGCTAGCAGTGCTTTTTGTGTCACCCATTCGTACTATAGACTCCATTTATCTGACTCTCTGCGATCTAATAAATTTGGCCTATGTTCATTCTTCGCTTATCTGTCTCTCCTATACTCCAGATTGGTACTGCGCAATTTTAATTCAACAACCACAAATAGATTATATACTCTGCTCCAAAAAATTAACGCGCCAATTATTAATGTAGCAATAAAAGAAAAGTAATGCGCTATCTACTTCAACTAAATGCATGGAATTAATGTCTAATACAAACCTGATAGACAAATGTTAATCTTGGTCTGTTTCTACATCTTTGACTTTGTTAATAAAAATTAATCAGTTTTACTAATGAACATGACAGGCAACCAGGGCAAGGGCGACCAACGTGCTACTACCGCTGTAGAAGATCGTTTTCTTCGAATGCGTGCACTAAGAGAGCGCTTTACCACCACAAGAGCCCTCCAAAGGCAACTTTCAGGAGTACATAATGTGCAGGTTAGCATTGAAACCGTTTGCCAACGTCTTCTGGAAGGATATCTGAGAGCCAGGTTACCAGCTACTGGCCCACAGTTGACTGCAGACCACCGCAGACACAGACTGGATTTTGCTAGAAACCACCTGAATTGGGAAAATGAAGATTGGAGACGCATTTTGTTCACAGACGAATCAAGATTTTGTTTGGAGAGTTATGATAGGCGCATTCGAGTTTTTAGACGTCCAAATGAACGATATGCTCAATGGAATTTTGCCCCACGACTGCATTTGGAGGTGGCTCAATAATGGTATGTGGAGGTATATCTTTCACGGCCCGCACAGACCTACACAGTACACATCTTCCCCAACGGCACTTTAAACAGTCAGAGGTATTACGGATATCTTAGAACAGTATGTTGTGCCATTTGCCCCATACATCGGAGACAACTTCCAATTAATACACGACAACGCTCGGCCCCACACAGCCAGAATTGTGCAAGAATACCTAGACGACGTTGGTATTCCTGTTATGCAATGGCAGCCAGAAGTCCCGACTTGAATGCGATTGAGCACCTCTGGGACATTCTCGGAAGACAAGTACGATCCCTTCAACCACCCCCTGCAACTCTTAACGACCTAGCGAATTCATTAGTGGAAATGTGGGATAATCTTGAACAAGAGCAGGTGTGTTAATTTCAAGCATGGATCGTCGTTTTCAAACTGTCATAACAAGTAGAGGCGGAAACACAGCCTATTGTACCTGTAAACTTACAAATTTTAGTTTTCGAATTTTGATTTTTAAATTTTTGCGTTGATTGTTGTTAAATTTCGTCGATTGTTGATAATTTGTATAAAATAAGGTTTACTTAATTTTAAACATTATCTATGATTAAACGTACTGCATTACATGCAATACTTTAAACAATATTGCTATTGTTAGTTGTCGTGCGTTAATTTCTTGGAGCAGTGTATATCACTGTTGATTTTATAATAGTTTCGTGATCCAGTTTTGATACTTCGTACTTCTATTTCTTTCTTTCTATTTCTCCACTAATTCTTGTCGATGTTTAAGGATTTGGAATTTTCCACATTTTAAAAGCTCTATCCTCTCTATCCTGATTTTTTCTTATTTTTAACGCCTAATTGTTATGTGGTCTCCTATTACCATTGTCTTACAGGTATTTAGTTTTTGTTTGTTAATTTTTAATCCAAATTTCTGTACACTGTCATACTGTTGTTCATAATCTATAAAAAATATATTGAATTGTTTGAAAACTATTTTTTGTTGACTGCCTTGGTTGCGATTAACTGTTTATTCGTTATTCTATTTTTTGCTGTCTTTAGTTAGTTCCCTTGCAGTATCATTCTTACAAATTCATATTATTATTCTTCGCTATATCCAATTTTCCACATCACTGACTCTCATTATAACCTATCATTACGAATTTTTTGGGCTCGAGATTTACTTTCTCTTTAAACCACTCATATTTTAAGTCTCTGAACTTAAGTTTCCGGTAACCTGTCTTCATTGTATTGCCTCTATTTTTCCCTGCGCTTTAACTGGGTTATATTCTGTTCCCGTTTCTTGTACATCACTTTCGATGTATGTTTCCTTCACATTCAGCTTAGACTTGTTTTTCATTGCTTTCAATTTATTTTCAGTGGTTTTCATTTCCACTGCTATTGTTTTCTACGCTTATAGTTTTTCCCTTCGTTCAATTCTCTATCTTTTTATAACTACTTGAGCTTTATTGACTCTCTCTTGTTGTTCCTTTCTATTTTAAAGCATGCCAATTTTCTAAAAAAGCTTTTTTTTCTGCGTATCTTCCTAGAAGTCTTATTTCGTTGTATTTAATTATTTCGCCTCTGTTTTTCTGTATTACATCTTTCATAATTCAATTTATTTTTCTTTTAGACTGCTCGTTATTTTTATAAATTTTTGAATTCCATTATTTTTATGATAAAATTCTATTTATTAGGACCACACCAACACCACAGCCCCCAGCTACAGATGTAGCGGTTATGTCTAATAATGCCAAAGGAGAATGGGTGTCACCATGTCCTCGACTGTTTTCGTACGAAACCAAGACCAGAGAACCCAACAAATGGTACGGACTAATGACGCTCCTTTCTGATATCGATTTAACCGGAGTTTGGGTACGAGTAGGGTTCGATAAACCAGTTAAATCAGTAGGGGTAAGTAGGGAAGCAAACTAAAAGAACTCAAATTAAATGTAAACATTTTTAGAACTGGTTCGGCCAAGTGGTAACCTCAAATCAGCAAGATTTTCTTGTAAAGAACCCTCAATACAAACTGAAAGCTTACGTTCCACAGACTGTGCGTTTCTATGTGGAGTACGATCCGAACGAATCGCCTCCTCCAAAACTGGAATGGTTTAGACTCAATGCTAAACCAGTATGTCCCGAGAGTCTGACAACAGAAGCCCCACCGCTGTTCACCTTTTCTTCAATGGATTTAGGCAGCATCTTTTCGTAAGTAACAAGCGTTCACAAAATATAGTTCCTACGCTTTGCAACACATAACCACACTTTGCGCAATAATTTACCATAATGCGATTTCCAATTTTTGTGTACATTTTGCACTTTTCCTACTGCTAGAGGTTGCAAACTTTTTGTTCGTTCCTCTGCTAACTCCATACCTTTAGCTAATGCCCTTTGGAATATCAGCGATTCCTCGGACAACATTTTCTTTTGTATTGTTTGTGACCTTATCCCACATACAAATCTATCACGTAAGGCATCTTTCAGGAATGTCCCTAATTCACATGTTTGGGCCAACCTTTTAAGCCCTACTTCATAGTCTGATATACTTTCGTTTAGTTGTTGGTCCCTTTTATTGAACTTGAACCTTTCAGCTATGACGATATTTTTGGGTGCATAGTGCTCCTTCAGAACCGGTACTACTTCTTTGTTGTAGGTAAATCTGGCATTTCTAAATTCTTTAATACACCATACACCTTTGGTCCCATTAACGTTATGAACAACGGACCTTTACGATCATCATACACTGCATTTACTATTAGAAACTGATGTAATCTTCCTGCATACGATTTAAAATCTTTTACATCAGGATTAAATTCATTCATAGAACCAAGTAAAGCCATTTCCCTTCGGTTTACCGTTACCCACACAGCTACTAATCTAAAAAAGGACTACTCGCGACTTTTCCACAACGAGTTACACTCTTCCCTTTTTTCCTTACGAACCAACTCTTCGCCAAAATAATGCACTGTTTTTACTGGGTTCGTTGGGTAAGGATAATTAAACAGCTTTATTAGTAATTACGTGTATTTAACGCACTTAACCATAGCGCTAATCTCTCATGCTAGCTAGGTGTTACGATACATAATAGACCAACGGCTTAAGAACTACCTTGACAGACAAATTCCCGTAGAACAAGCGGGCTTCGTCCAAGGAGGAGGACCAAGGGACCAGATATTTAACACAATGCAATTAATAGAGAAAACAAGAGAATTTAATATTCCTATGGTCATATGCTTTATTGACTACAGCAAGGCGATTGCATGAGATGGAAGTTCCTAAGGAAAGTACTCGAAGAAATGGGTGTACCAATACACCTTACAAACATCATAAAAACATTATATAAGGCAAACGAAAATGGCATAAGAATTAGAAACGAAACTTCCGGACCCTTCAAATGTGCCAAAGGTGTCCGACAGGGCTGCATATTATCGCCGAGACTTTTCAATATCTAAGGCGAAACCATTATGCGCGCAGAACAACAGAATACTGGCATGGAGAAATTTCCATCGGAGGCAAGAGAATTAACAACCTCAGGTACGCGGACGATACCACGCTACTAGCAGGGGACGAACAGGAAATGGAACAGCTAGTACAACGATTAACAGAAGAAAGCCGAACGCTGGAACTAGAGATAAAGCTAAACAAAACCAAGATAATGATAGTAGACAGAGGAAACAAGCTAGAACAGTTACAACATCTAAACAACTTACCAGATATCGAAAGAATCAACAGAATAACATATTTACGGGCCTTGATAAATAACCAGGGTAACTACGGACCTGAAATTAGACAACTCATACAAATGGAACGAACAGCGATGACTAACCTAAAAATAATATGGGCGGACAGCCAAATATCGCGAAACACCAAGACAAAACTAGTACAAACACTAATATTCGCAATATTCATGTATGGTGTTGAAAGCTGGACGATAAAAGAAGCAGACAGAAAAGAATTGACTCCTTTGAGCTTTGGTGCTGGAGAAGACTACTGCGCATTCCTTAAACAGCACGAAGGACAAACGTATCAGTCATTCAAAAAATAGAGATAAGAGGTCGACTTTCAACAATATGCCGACGACAAATTCTCCTATACTATGGGCATATAAACAGAAGACAACGATACAACATGGAAAAATTGAAGATACATGGAATCCGAAAGGGCAAGGGGTCGCTCTCCCACCAGATGGGTAGACCAGATAAAGAAAATCACGAAAAAACCCCTACAACCAACCATTAGAGACACAGAAGATAGGAAACTATGGAAGCAGATCATCAACAACACAAATTGAAGACTCATGGAATCGCGACCTATCAGCTTTGAGAGTACGACTGACAGAGAGAGAGAGAACGCACTTAACATTTCTGTAGTGTTCCCGCCAGTTAACCCTTTACTTCTGCATATATTTCTCATATAAAATATTACATATACATGGAATCATTTGTTATACACATAACATACGCTACAATTATCCAGTTGTATATCCATTGTTCATGTCGCTGACTATTTCGTCTACTCATTATAACCTTTCTTTACTGATTTGTTGTGTTCATTCTTTCATTCCCCTCATATTCTCAGTCTCTGTACTTAAGCTTCCGGCAGCCTCTCTTGATTTTATTGACTCTATTATGCACCGTCTCTGTATCTATTATACTTGCTTAAATTCTTCTCCTTTGCCTTGTCAGGTCACTATCGATGAATATTTTTTCTTTGCGTCCAGATGAGATTTGTTTTTCATTACTTTCAATTTATTTTCAATGGTTTGCATTTCCGCTACTATTGCTTTCTGTTCTTTAATTTGTTAATTCTTCTATCCTTTACAACTACGTGTTTTTTATTGTCTTCCTGTTGTTCTTCCTTGCCATTTTGAAACATGTCAGTTTTCGAGCATAGCTTTCTTTTTTCAATACATTTTCATACTTCGTCTCTGTTTTGCTTTATTTCTTTTTCTATAATTTGTTATATTGTTATTATTCTTCTTCGAGGTTGGTCATTAATTCTATACATTTTTGAATTCTCTAATTTTAATTATAATATTCTATTTATTAGCACCACGCCAACACCACAGCCCTCAGCTACAGATATAGCAGTTATATCTAATAATGCCAAAGGAGAATGGGTGTCACCATGTCCTCGGCTGTTTTCGTACGATACAAAGAGCAGAGAACCCAACAAATGGTACGGACTAATGACGCTCCTTTCTGATATCGACTTAACCGGAGTTTGGGTACGATTAGGGTTTGATAAACCAGTTAAATCAGTAGGGGTAAGTAGCGAAGTAACTAAAAAAGCTCAAATTAAACACAGACATTTTTAGAACTGGTTCGGCCAAGTGGTAACTTCAGATCAGATAGATTTTCTTTTAAAGAACCCTCAGCACAAAATTAAAGCTTACGTTCCAGAGACTGTACGTTTCTATGTTGAATTTGATCCGAACGATTCGCCTCCTCCAAAATTGGAATGGTTTAGACTCAATGCCAAGCCAGTATGTCCCGAGACTGTGACAACAGAAGCCCCACCGTTGTTCACCTTTTCTTCAATGGATTTAGGCAGCGTCTCTTCGTAAGTAACAAGCTTTCACAAAACATAGTTCGTACGCTTTGCAACACATAACCTCACTTTGCGAAATAATTTATTATAATGCCATTATCTTATTTTCTTTAACTCTCACGAATCCTCCATCATTGCTTTTTGTGTTAGCCTTTCATTGCCAATTCTTACTGTATACTCCGTCCATCCATCCATTTGACTCACTGTGGTCTAATAAATTTATTCCCCTGTTTATTCTTCTCAGCATTTGTTTCTATTATATTTAAGGTTAGTTCTACGCGCATTTATTCAATAACCATATCTAAATTGTATACATCACCGTTGACCTTATAATAGTTTCGTATATCCAAATTTCCCATTTCTCTGATACGTTCTTGATACTTCGCACTTTTATTTCTTGGTGTTAACCTTCTTC
>JABXWE010048010.1:0-10328 GCA_014611495.1 Limonius californicus
GTGAGAGTATAAGTGTACGGGTGATGCGTAATTCACATTGATCGTCTCGTTGGTCTTTTTTCTTACCTGGTAATTTGACTGTATAAATGTAGTTGGAATTGCTACGAGACAACATTGATTCAATAGAGAATGATGCTTATTACCTCGAAGATCATTTGATATTTCAACAGAACGGAGCGGCTTCTTCGCATGGTGCACTGGTTATTTGACAGGTTTCCGGGTCAATAGACTGGATAAAATGGCGCTATTGAATGACTCGCAAGGTCGGCAGATTTATCTCCGCTAGATTTCTTTTTGTCGGCTAATTCAAACAGTTAAATGTACGCAACTCATTTCGTACCTTTATAAGATCTACGATAAGGTAGAGTCAATGACTGCCGTCTAATCACTCCACAAATGCTTCAGAATTTGCGACGACATTTTGTGCATAATACTTTATTACTAATGGATGCTGGTTGTACTTATTTCGAACATTTACTACCTTGAAACTTTGGACTGCATGCCGCGGTAACTAATGCTCGTATCTAAAAATAAAAACATTACTGTAAAACAAATTCATCGAGCTGTCAAATGGTATGTCTTCTGATACCTCTTGCCATTTAAAATTTTCTGGGTAAAAGTAACCCCAAATTTGGGTTTAAGATAGGTGAACGCAAATGGGTATATTATGGTCTCCTGCAAAATTAAATTGACCACTTCAGGCGTTTTTCGAAAAATTGAGGTTCTGTGTCACAAAATACGCCTGCTTCGTTGTCGTTGGGCTACCCCGTATATCATGAAATACAAAGGGTTCATGTGTCAGTGCTAGATAATACAGTAGCTGTAGTGTTATTGTCTATGCACATTTGAAATCGATTTAATAAATTTTGCCTACAAGCAGGCAACATAACGTACGTCATGTGCCGATCTCTCATCTTCATTTTGTTTTTTAATTCGTCTACTACTTATTTTCAGAGGATCACGTCTTAATAGCCAGTCATGAAGATGGCATTACTTACATGTTGCGTAAAATTCAGTTCTGTACACATGTAAAACATTTAATGTTGAATAATTTGATTTTAGTAGTTAGTTTCGTGGCTAACGGGACTAAACAATGTGCTTTCGTGTAGTATTTTTAAAGCAAAAATTAAAGTAAACACTTTGTTCTTTTAAAAATTTAGTAAGTATTCGATTTATTGTAAAACCCAGGGGTTAATAAATATTGTTGTGTTCGATATTTCTTGGTTTTTTAGTGACCATTGGGGGTAGCTTAGAGCGTAGAACACGAAACACTATTTAGCTTGACGAACACATATTTTTGAATAACACTGTTTTGCATAAAACAGTTTAATAGAACACTTAGTTTAGAATATAAAAGTTTATCACCCTCTATAATTAATTCCCTCATAAATATTCGTTTGAGTGGAAACACACACACACATTTTTGGTTTTCTGCTTGTAATTGTGATCTTTATGTATTTAAGGAAAAGCTAGGTATTATCAATACCTTATATTTTGTCTGGTAGTTAAAAAAATAGTAGATAAACTATATGAAGATTTAAGATAATTACTTAATAATAGGGGCGGGGATGGCTCAGTGGTAGGAGAGCTAAGCTTTGGATGTAATCGTCCAAACGTTTCCCGGTTCGAGTCTCTCCAGGGTCGGAAAATTTTCTAATTCCCTGGGTGGTCGGTACTGGGATCCGGTCTCCATTTGCCATTGAGGATCAAATTAATAGTACTCCTCGTATTACGGTCGCATTAGAGGAGTAACAAGACCATAAACAAAAACATTCACAACTGGCAAGTCAAGCACGGTTCCGCACCCACATGGTAACCCGCAGAGTCGGGTCCAGTTGTGCATAGCACAAACTAGCTTAGCCTTGCCCCACACCGCCTTGACACTGAGCAAGCGGTACAAATGAGGATCATGATAATTCATGAATGAATTACTATATATCGCTATAATTCTTCTTTAATAAAACCATCCGGCCATCACGTGTTTACTATCGACCTCAAACGCGTATTAACGAATACTTGTTATTTTTGTTTTATTGCATATGTTATTAACCACGTTTCTGAGCCGTATAACATCACTGCCTTTATCGTCGCGTTTGTACACTTTCATTTTGGCCTATTCGCGTGCTAGGTAATTCATAAGCTGATATACACAGTCTTGGCTTTGTTTATTCTCGATTTAATCTCTTTAACCTCCCTGTAAGTGTCAGATACTACACTTTCCAGATATGTGAACTCTTGTATCCCTTCTATTTGCTCTTCTCCCGCCGTTATATGTATTGGGACGTTTACGTTAATGCATAACAGCTTAATGTTATCTCTGTTAATTCTTAATCCTACCTTCTCCGATTCTAGTTTCAGACAGTTGAGCTTCGAAAACAGGAAACATATACAGGATGGGCCAGTGAAAACGAAACAGACCCGATTTTTCATATTTATCGTCATTTTTTTAAAAATCGTTCCGACTCGTCAATGTTTGTCTTGATGGGGATACTTTTTGCGTTTATTTTCAACAACAAGGGGTGGTGAGCTTCACCCCTAAAATTTAAAATGGGAAGGAGGCTCAAATGATATATCATTAAAGGACATTAAATTCTCGTTTTAACACTTCCTAGTTTTTCATATCCGGGTGAGTAGTTTTCGATAAAATGCTTTCTAAAGGTAGCCGCAGTCCACTCCACTGCTCCTCTTCGGCCAATCTATCTACCAGGAAATGTTTCGTCTAGATACTGACGAACAGCAAGGGCATAGTGTGGAGGTGCTCCGTGTTGGTGAAAGATCATCTCATTCACATTGTAACAGTAATTTTGTTCCATAATTTCAGTTATTGCTGGATCGACATGATCTCGTATAAATCCAAATACATTAGTTAGGTTTCCTGGCATAAAAAAAGGAACAATAACGCGATTGCCATAAATTCCACCTCGTACATTTAATTTTTGAGGATTTTGAGTGTGAACTTCATGTAATATGTGTGGGTTTTCATCGCCTCAATAGCTACAATTATGGCGATTAACAATCCCGTTCACAAAAAACGAATACTCATTCAAAAAACAAATGTAAAATAATCAAATTTGGGTTATTAATTATCCGTTCATTCATACCCTCGCAAAAATTCAAACGTCTATCAACATCATCTTCGTTTAATTCTTGGACAAGGTGGATTTTATACGGATGGAATTAATGGGGTTAAATTCTTCGAATCCTAACACGGGATATGCCAACAATTGTTTTCAACTTACGGGCACCTAAAGTAGGATCGAGATGGACGTGATCCAAAAGTGCAACTTCTAGAATTATTGTTTTTTTGCGGGTTACTATCTTTAAAAGGTATTTTCTCGAAAACTACTCGTCCGAATTTGAAAAACTAAGGAACGTTAAAACGATAATGTAATGCCCTTTAGAATGATGCATCACTCGACAACATTTTCCTTTTAAAATTTTAGGGGTGAAGCTCATCATCCCTGGGAGGTTGAAAGTAAACGCAAAAAGCTTCCCCCTCAAAATAAAAATTCAAGGATCCGAGCGATTTTATAAAAAATTTCGTTTTCATTGGCCCACCCTGTATTATATCATTCACCTAAATTCTCCAAAGGCTTGCCCATGCTCCGTGTGCTTCTTTTCTTGCAATGTATTTATCATGGTATTGGTAAAATACTATTGGGTATTGCAAGGAACAATAGCGGTGACAATGTTCAGTCTTGTTCTCTCAATCTCTAATTCTCGTTCTCGCTTCGAAATCCGATGATAGTTTATATACTTTATATTTGTATGGAGAATATCAGTCTCTTATGAAAATAATAAATTTGATATAGCGCCTTTGTTTCTTACGTATCACCCATATGCAATCTTCATGCAAGGCGTCAAAAGCTTTCTCATAAACAATGAACATTGTATATAATGGTGAATTCTTCAAATTGTTCCATATTCATTCTTAATTTGTTAACCGGGTCTATACAGCATCTTTCTGCTCTGAAGCGTGCCTGATTCTTGCGAAATTACTCACAGATCACTTCCATTAGTCTGTTTAATAAAACTGTAGAATACTTGGGTAGTCTTATATCTTTTCAGTTGTTGCATTGTTTCAAATCTTCTTTTTGTGCACTTTCACAACTAGTCCCTCCTTCCGGTCTAACGGGAATTGCTCATCTTTCCAAATCTTTTCTACTGGAGGGCAGAGATGTCTACTGAATCATGTACATCGATCCTTAAAATGTCAGCTGTTATTTTTTTTACCTAGAGCTTTTTACTTTTTTCTTTCTAAAATGGCTTTAGTGAGTTCAGTCTTTGTTGGTGGCTCCCTGTTTATTGCTTATTTAAGTTTATCTATTTCTTCAAGATCATGTATTCTATCCTCATTTTTTGCTCATGCTTTCATTAAAGTAGTTTGCCCTTGTTCTAACTGCTGTTCAGTTGTGCATAATATTTGATACTCGTTGTTTTGGATAGCCGAGCTTGTCTTTCTGTCACTTAGTCTTCTTATATTTACAGAAAGTTTTTTGTGGTTGCTTTTATCTGCTGCAATTTGTGCCTTTTTCGTTATATCTTGTACGTACGTTTCCTTGTCCTTCTTCATACCTTTTTTTACTTGCTTACTTATTTTACTACATTCTTAATGGATTATATTTTTGTGTTGTTTTGTCTTTGCGCTTAAATTTTTGACTTCGACTTTCCATTTTATGCAGGTGTCTTGGCTTATCCAAGGTTTCTTTGTTTTCTATTTGGTTCGCAATACCTTTTCGCATTTTCCTATAGATACACCTCTTCCACGTATCTTCTGATCGTTTTCGTAATCAGTGTCTTCCGCTCTTTCTTTATTTTGCTTATAAACTTCTAATTTGTTGATATTATAGGTTGGTCTCCCAATTTTATGTTTTGTTTCTCTTTTTTCTTTACAAAATTAATTAAAATTTTTCCATGCCTTCTACTGCCTCTCTTTTTTCTTGGGGTTCTAGTATTGAATTCAAATTTGAACTGGTTTTTTACGGTATCATTTCTAATTAGTAATAATAACATGGTCCAGTCATCTGTGTCGTAAAGGACGTTTACACATAAAATTAAATATCTTAAGTCAGAATTCAACCCTGTGTCGTCCCTATTTTCTGTACTCATGTAAAAAATATAATTAGTGTAGTAACTGTAGTAAACTGCAGCGACTTAAATACCTTGAGTACTAAACTCTTACGCAGGGTCTGCATGACACAACACAGAATATTGTCACAATTTGTTTTCAAAATTTTGGACAAAATTTGATCACAAAATTTTGAAAAAAAATCTGCAAAACACGTATTACACGGAACAGAATTATGTATAAAATTCTGGCTGTGAACATGCGCAAATGGGTGCAAATTAGGTTGACATCTGTGAAAATCCTGTCAAAATAATCATGTGACTATCACTAATATAGAATTCTATCAAGATTTCATAATATTAGGTTAGTGTATAAATTCGTAGCGCTTCTATTTATTTGTTTTACATAAACGCCCGACAAAGCAAACAAGCTGCGGCAATAAAGAATGCGAGCGAGATAAGAGAAAGCGCCTGGAGTGTCGGTGCGGCGGGGTATACACATGGAAACATATATTTCTCTGCCCTCTGTGATCGTGGATAAACACTAAAAATTGCTTGTTTGCTCATCGATGCGATGCCGATTTTGAACAAAATTATGTACGTTTTACGTTTTAGTAGAACATGAATCTACAGAATTATTTACAAAGTTTTGGACATAATTTTGTTGTATGTAATGCTAAACAGAATTTTGTATAAAATTCTGTGTCGTGTCACACAGGCCTAAGATACAAAGATTCTGTACCAATATTTTTAATATACAGGGTGTCCTTTAAATGCCTTAAAAGCTTCAGGTAGAATTTTTCCTTTATGAATGCTTAATACAAATCTTAAAAAAAAAAGTAGGTATTTGGAGCTTAGTTTTCTTGTACGAGAGTGTTAAAGTTCATATCTTTAAAACAGAATTTCATGGAAACAATAACGAGAACTTTAATGTTACACGTATCTGCCGATAAGTGACTGACTGCCACTTGATTATGTAAAGATTAATATTGAGTTGACGCTCTAGTTGCTCTTCTGGAAGTACTGTTAAAAATGATAAATTTCGTAAATACTACATTTGACAAAAGTGCAAGGCCATGGTATTGTGATGAAAAGTAGAAAATTTGTTTTTCGACATTTGTCAAAATCTTTGATGTAATGTCGGCCTACTAATTAAATTCTCCATAAATGCAAAGACATCGTCAACGTTGCCAAGTATAATATTCTTTAAGTGTCTCGTGTGAGGAAACTAAGCACTATAGGAAGTTCGTGTTAGTGTTTTTGAGGACTGTATTTCTTACAGAAGAGTGCTACCTGAAGCTTTTAAGGTATTTAAAGGACACCCTGTATATCCTCACAATGTATAAAAGACGTATTAAATTTTTTATTTTTCTAACTTTAGTTTTCGGAAAATATTTTAGCAACGTTTATGCATTTGTATATAGATTCTATTCGCTTTTTACTTGTCGCAGCTTTCATGATCTTAAAGTTTGCATAACAAAATTTTATTTCCAATGGAAATAAGAAAATTCGCTTATACATTATATATACACTGAAAGATAATCTTTTGAGACTTACAAATCTAAAAATATCCTTCGTTGAAGACATATTGTTAGGTATTAACATATATTTAAATGCTTCGTTGGCAGTTACGAATATTTACAAAAATACGATTTGCATCTAGATACAGCTGATTAATGTTCAATGTAATTTCACAAACTGCAAAGCATCGAGTTGAGGTGTAACTTTGGAAAACTCCTGTAAACTGGAAAACTTTGGAAAACTGTTATGTAATGTCAGACTTTAATGGCGCCAGACTATGTATGAGAAAAAATTGCTATAATTGGAAGTCACGCATCTCAAAGAAAGTGGTTCAAATCGCCAACGATTTATGGAGATTGATGTCATTTAGTTCGGGAACCCTACATCCAACTCTCTTGATCTCAAGACATTCAGTTCATGTAAATATTAAATAATGTATAACGACATCCCTTTTATTCAGTCAGAGGGATTAGGCTGCTATCTGTTAAAACCATATATAGTCGGGTGTAGTCACGATACATCTACAGGTGTATCGTGGGTGTAGTCTTATTTGACTTCGCAGTATGAACCACCACAACATTTGTATAGTTATATTGCTCTCTTTCTAGTTCCTTAGTTCGTATAGGCTATTAGAGCGAGCGCAAGTCTTGCAGATTGCCGCTCTAAAGTTTATGAAATGCACTGCGGTGATAACACTTACACTGTTCAGTAGTTCCAAAACAGGTGAGGCAATAGAATTAATTTGGGCGAATATTGAACGCTACTACGACAAACGTATCAGGTGCGAAGGTTTTACTTATGAGCAAGTTATAAAAATGTGGGAAAACGCTTCAAATCAATGCGGTGAAAATGAATGGAAAAATTGTGTACGCCATACAGAAGATCTTATAAAATCTTGGTGGCATCGTGAAATTGTAGTTGACGAGGTGGAACATTTAATAATTAATTTAGGTGATGATTAGAGAACGGAATATATGCAGTCCATTATTGCGGAAATATGCGCATATATGTATATGCACACTATTTTTTAAATATATGCAGTAAATATGCACTTGCATATGCAATAACATATGTTCAAAATCGACTTTAAAAACGATTTATGATAAATTGATAAATGTTAAAAAGTTAAAAACAAATATACGCATTAAAATTCGCAAATAACTAATCATTTTTAATACATTTTATTCTATTAACAAAATTACAGCAATACAGAATAATTAATTATAATTATAGTTATCACTACAAATCAGCTTATGCTAAATGTTAAACTACGTATGATTCATTATTATGAAAACAACTTACAACTAAATGTTTTTCAAAATTTTTAAGAAGAAATTTATGTCTTCTGTCGGTAAACATGTATTTGTAAATTGAAAACGATCGTTCAACGTCTACCGACGTGCATGGGGCATTAGCAAATTTTGAAATTATATTAGGATCTAAATTTATTTCTTCAACAAATTCGCTATTGAGAACTCTATTTATGTCTTTTAAAACAGCATAACCACGATTCTTTTTCATTACCGAATTAAATTTTTCCGAAATAATTGCCCCAATTTCACCTCTTACATTTTTACACGAATTTTTAAACCGGATTATCAGCTCCACAGATTCGTTCCTTGTTTTTCGAACTCTGTTATTGTCTTTGACACAAAACTGTAGTTGTCTTTAATAAATGCCAGTTGTTGTATGATATTTTTATCCCTTGAAAATTATCAGCATAAGAAATAGCGGCTTCCAACCATATACCCCATCGGGTTATAATTGGTTCGAGAGGGAGGTGTTTGGAAGTTTTTCTTTATAAAATTGAACTCTTAAAGGAGCTTTTAAATATACTTTCTTTGCGTTATTAATCAAATCATTAATCAATGGAAATTGGTTCCTAATTTCTTCAGCTATTCGGTTAAGCCAGTGTGCCATACAAGTAATGTGAATTAAATTCGGGTAAAATATTTTTCAGTTTCACTCGGCTTTTACCATATAAGGGGCAGCATCCGTAATAATCAGGAAAATTTTATGGACAGGGGTTACTTCCGGCAGAAAAAAATTGGAAAGCCCTTCTTGAATAAAACGTTATTGTTAAATTGTTGGTGTTTTCAAGCTGTTTGGAGTAAATTAAATATGAAATTCCTTTTTCTATTTCGTGAAGAATTCCAATTAGTAAATGAGCAACATAGCGACCACAACTATCAGTAGTCTCGTCAACTATAAAGTAAATATAATTACCACCAGTAATTTGCCAAATTTGTGACAATGTTTCAGCACAACAAGAATTTAGTAAAAAATATTTTAAATTGCTGTTTCTTATCTTATACAGCGTTGTCCAAGAAGCGCGCGTCGGTCAATAATTACTAAACCGTTGAACTTATGGGAAAATTTTCTTAATAAAACTTTTAACGTTTCATCTTTGCTACAACCCAAAATTATTTTCAAGTATACAGGGTGTATCAAAAAAGAGCAATACCAAAAATTATATTTTTTTTTAATGGAATACCCTACATTTTTATGTGGGAAATAAAGCCTCTGTGGGTTCTGTATTCAACTTGAAATTTGTGTGTGGGTCGAATGCAGCGTTGCCAAGTTATGAATTTAAAAAGCAATATTTGTTCAAAAACATACTATCTTTAAAATGTTATATCTCCGCCACTGTTTGTTAGTTGCCCTGACAAATTTACATGTAATCTAATGTTGACCTAGTTTATCCTAAACTATCTTCACTTTTTGATTTAGTTATACAGGGTGTCAAAAATATTTGTTCAAACATCTCTATTTTCAATTCTATTTTAATTGAATTTCTTAAATACAACACCCTGTATATTATTTTGCCGTTGAAAAGCTTAAAGTGTGTTGTTTCAGAAAATATTATGTTTGCCGTATCTATCGCACTATTATTTTGAGATATTAATGTTTTTCCGTAAATTTTCACAGAAGATGGGAAAAAACGTAGGCGACATGGCTCAAGAAACCGAAACAATTGCCACTCGTTGGCATGGCTCAAGAAACCGAAACAATTGCCACTCGTTGGCATGTCAGTGTTAGTAATTATTTGTGTAATCCTGTGACATTTGGTGACATTTTCTACATATTATCTTTCTTTAATAAGAAGTATTTTGTAATAAAAATGAAGTATACGACCCAAGAATCAATTGAAATGATTTATATCCCTGGAGAATGCTCAAAGAATTGTCTTCTGGCATCCCGAGTGTACGGTGAGAGGTTTCCTGATAGAAGGTTTCCAGATGCAAGATCATTTCAAAGATTGATGGATAGGTTTGAAAGGACTGGGTCAGTTAACTACGAAAAGCATGAAAGAATAAAGCCAGTGGTAAACGAAGAAAATGAATTTAACGTTTTCGCATCTGTTGTTGAAGACCCACATAGAAGTACAGCAGACATAAGTGATTTGTTGACCTTAGGTCAAACTTCTGTGAAGAGAATGTTGAGTAAGAATATGTTCCATCCATATCGTGTGCAACTGAATCAAGCACTTGAAAGACAAGATTTTGAAAATAGGATAAATTTCTGTAATTGGGGTCTTGCTCGAATTGGAGAAGATGTACGATTTTTTGATACTATATTGTTTACCGATGAGGCAACATTCCACAATAATGGTCAGGTGAACAGGCATAATTTACACTTCTACGCCGATGTCACTCCACATTTTATAAGGACTGTTGACAAGCAACATAGGTGGAGTGTAAACGTCTGTGGAGGCATAATTGGAGACCTCGTAATAGGGC
>JABXWE010048011.1:0-16436 GCA_014611495.1 Limonius californicus
TTTGATATGCCTACTGGATTCGTCACGGATCTTTGCATACAGCACGAAACTTCACCAAAGTTTAAAAGCCACCGCTTGTGACGGATCACTGTCACCGGTTTTTTCGGACGTCGGTTACAGCTAGTTCCGGTGACAAATCAGTGACAAAAACCTGTGACTTTCTCACGCAGCTATCGGAAGCTGATGCAGCGTCATAGTTCCCGTTAATTGAGGCTTTTATGGCGTATTAGCCACAGACAACACTCTTTAAGGCATTTGATATGCCTACTGGATTCGTCACGGATCTTTGCATACAGCACGAAACTTCACCAAAGTTTAAAAGCCACCGCTTGTGACGGATCACTGTCACCGGTTTTTTCGGACGTCGGTTACAGCTAGTTCCGGTGACAAATCAGTGACAAAAACCTGTGACTTTCTCACGCAGCTATCGGAAGCTGATGCAGCGTCATAGTTCCCGTTAATTGAGGCTTTTATGGCGTATTAGCCACAGACAACACTCTTTAAGGCATTTGATATGCCTACTGGATTCGTCACGGATCTTTGCATACAGCACGAAACTTCACCAAAGTTTAAAAGCCACCGCTTGTGACGGATCACTGTCACCGGTTTTTTCGGACGTCGGTTACAGCTAGTTCCGGTGACAAATCAGTGACAAAAACCTGTGACTTTCTCACGCAGCTATCGGAAGCTGATGCAGCGTCATAGTTCCCGTTAATTGAGGCTTTTATGGCGTATTAGCCACAGACAACACTCTTTAAGGCATTTGATATGCCTACTGGATTCGTCACGGATCTTTGCATACAGCACGAAACTTCACCAAAGTTTAAAAGCCACCGCTTGTGACGGATCACTGTCACCGGTTTTTTCGGACGTCGGTTACAGCTAGTTCCGGTGACAAATCAGTGACAAAAACCTGTGACTTTCTCACGCAGCTATCGGAAGCTGATGCAGCGTCATAGTTCCCGTTAATTGAGGCTTTTATGGCGTATTAGCCACAGACAACACTCTTTAAGGCATTTGATATGCCTACTGGATTCGTCACGGATCTTTGCATACAGCACGAAACTTCACCAAAGTTTAAAAGCCACCGCTTGTGACGGATCACTGTCACCGGTTTTTTTCGGACGTCGGTTACAGCTAGTTCCGGTGACAAATCAGTGACAAAAACCTGTGACTTTCTCACGCAGCTATCGGAAGCTGATGCAGCGTCATAGTTCCCGTTAATTGATGCTTTTATGACGTATTAGAAATCACCACACTACAGTTTCATACAAGATCTATATTGTGTACAGCCCAAGTAAATTTTCGGAAACAGTGACGGTGCAGTCAAAGAGCTTTGCGAGCATTACGAAAATTCACACAATTCCGGTGACAAGCAAATGACTGTGACACAATTTTACTACTTATAAAATGACTGTAATTGCTATATAAGAAGTGTCTTGTGCCAGAAACATCCGACCAGCACGATTGTATTTAATAAATGTACTACTATAGCTTACATTAGAAAAGCTTTTAATTGTTTTATACGTCCGTAAATATATATTTACAAGCTAAATTCAATCAAAACATCTGAAATGTCAAGACTCTAACAGCTCTAACGCTGGTTGTGATAGTCTTCATGGTGACCATTTATTATATATTTGCAAAAGGGAAAAGGAAGAACTAAATCTGCGGATTTGAATGGCCAGTTCACTCTGCCGTGAGAAAACAGTTTTTCGCTTAGGAATTCTGTTAATTCTGAAAATAAGCCCATCCAACCTTATATCAAAAGAAAAGAGAAAACACGCTCTTTCCAAAAACAACATAAACATTTCAGATTTTTCAGTCTGCACTGAAAATTAAACAAAATATCTTGGAATTTGAATGTGGAACTTCGTATTCCTTGAGATGCTAAACAATTCCTATTGTTTTCCCAAGTCTCTATCCCTTACCGCTTATAAGATTTCCATGCATGTAATGTTTATCTTGAACACTCTGTATTCCTTAGGCGTTTGAGTTATTTTTTAACCATTCATATAATGTTTTCCACCCCAGTTATTTGTATCTTCTTTTGTTAATAGCGCAGTGCAGTGTAAACTCAAAATTAACTTCAAATAAGAATTTATTTTACTTGTCAAACAACAAGCTGTCCTTATCACATATCAACAGAAAATTAAATACTGAGATATTTCAATAATAGCTCACAGAACTAACCAACAATGACTAAAAACAAGATCAATGTGATTACTCAAATCACTCATTTACAACACGATATTTTATCATAAATTATAATACTAATTCAGTCTTACAAATGACAAAAATCACAGTCAAATAAACAAAATTATTACTTATTACATTACTGAAAAAGTTAACAAATTTTTAAATTCAAAACTATTCTGTAATCAACTTTATCAAAAGGCAAACGAAAATGTACAAAATAATCAAAATATCAATCTTACCTGGTGAACAGTCGGGCTCCAGAGTTGGACTTCTGATCCGTTTCTGTGGTTTGCGTATGCTGGATGGTCTGCGAGGTTCTACAAAAGTGCCTCCAGGGCTCAATACCGCACCATTTTCTAAGTCTTCTTTTACCTGATTAGCACTATCAGCCCTACTTCGTCGCGGGGTAGTTTTAGCTTCAAAATGTATGGGTGTGTTAAGCTTTTCTTCCACAACCACTTCCTTCTTCTGAAGCTTAAGAGGCACTTTTTTGATTTTAACATTTTTCCTCTGCTCCACCTTTAACAAACTTCTGTTACAGTAAACCATAACACTGAAATGTTTTTCGGCTTACCACTTCAGAACTAATGGAAACCCTGACAGCATTTGAGTGCAGTTTTAAAGGTAACCCACGTTTTTTTCTATCGCGTAATAATAAATATGTTGCTGTGTTGTAATCGTAACGCCATTTTCTCAAATTTTGCCACATAACTTCTGTGGTTACAGAATGATATTGGGCCATAATTGAAACACAATCTTCATCTTGAGTTCTACCATTTTCAGTGCAGTATTCAACAGGCTTCAGCAAACCGTCAGCAGTGAGCCAGGGATGGGACAACAATTCCCTGATGGTAATTCTTTGCTTTGGATTCACTTGCAGCATTGATCTGATGAAGTCTTTGCTTGGCTTTGATAGAAATTGTGGCTCATGGTATTTTCCACTCTAAGAATGGAAGGATTATTTAATATTTCTACTTAAAAAAAGCCGATTATGTAAAATGGCTAATGGAAGACACATATAAAACTTATTGAACATTCTAATACTGATAGTATTAATTCTAAATTAATTTCTGATGTTTTACCATATAGATTTCCTGCTAATTATAACTGAACTGTTTGAAACTGGAAATATTTCAAAATTTGGAAAACAGCATCAGTATTGTATTTGAAAGAGCGAGATCTAGGACGCGATTTTCCAAGCTGAACTGAACTGAACTGAGAGAAAAGTCGCAGCATATTTTTTATAACAAAAAGGCTTTGGAAGCAACTGACAGAAAAAATGAAAAAATACAAAATTGAAGACATTACATTAAGTTGTTTTAAAGGTTACTTATCTGGACATCAAATTACTAGATATGGAGGAAAAACTTCCCAAACAAACATGGTATGTTTAGGAGTTCCCCAAGAATCCATTTTAGGCCCATTGCTTTTACTCTTTACACTAATGATATAAATTTGAGACTTAACAAATTTACAGATTACGCTTTAATAACAGCAGCAGTAATTATATTAAATATTGATCTTACAAATATTTTTGAGGAGTTAAAACTGAATAAACGTTTATTATAGGTATGTCTATGGTAAAACAAAAGTAATGTGATGGTATGGGCACTATCCAATATATGGCAGGGACGGTCTAGGACATTCGGGCGCAGCCGTTAGAGCGCCGCCGTTAGGGCGCTAGGCACAAGGGCGCGAAGACACTAGGGCGCGGGCCGTTAAGGCGCAGAGACACTAGGGCGCGAGGACATTAAGGCGTGAGCCATTAGGGCGCGGGACATTAGGGCGCAAGACTCGGTGTTAGAACTTTGTTACTCAACTGTATGTTCATTTTAAAATTTAAGATAATAATATTAATTTGACGGCTGTAGAAGTCTAGGAAAAAGGAGTAAAGTAATTGTGTTTAGCATACCGGCGTACCTATTGCCTGAAAACACAGGAAGTTGCAGCTTAAAACCAGGTAGCTACCTACCTAACTAAAATTTTTCTCAGACTGAACAACTCTGCAGGAGAAGAAAATTTTGATTAATTAATATAGGTAACTTGAAATAGGTAATTATTAACAGTTATTATGAACTCATGAAAGATAGTACATATGATTTTCTGCATTACTTATTAAATAAAATCTGTAAATAATAGAAAAAGCAAGTGATAACCTAATTTATTTTAAAAACAAGAAGTGCAGAAAAGAAGGTTTGCCCTTTTCTTATGATTTTACTAATGCTTCTATCGGCATTTTTTTAGTTATCAGTTTTGAAGATTGACTAATACCGTAGACTAATAATTAGTCTAGGCTAATACGTATTTAGCTGTTTAATAATTATAATTAGGACGTTAGTGATTCTGATCATTACATTTGTTAAAACTATTTTCAGATCGGATAGCACTGCGGGGGAAGATAATTTTAATAAATCTACAATATAACGTTGAATAACCTATTAACCATTATTAAGATAACCTGTAAAGGTTTAACAAATCTAACATAATTTTCTGCATTGCATGCAAATCTGTACGCAAATATTTCATTTTTAAAACCACAGGAAACCCAAATGATACCTATCAACAAAATTATTTTAAAAACAAGAAGGAAAGAAAAGGAAGGTCGGTTCTTTTGGATGATTTTACTAATCCTTCTATTTGAATTTTGTAACGTCATACACTTTTGAAGATACTGGATGATGTATGTGTAGTTAGATATTCATAAAAATCCAAGGGCCGGTTGAGAAATTTTTCGTTGCTCCTTACAAGCCTTAATGACTAACTTTTAGTCTGACAAATATAACACAGTTGTCGCGCCCTACCGGTCCGCGCTTATTGTACCGCGCCCTAACGGTCCTCGCCCTAATGTCCACGCGCCCTAACGGCGGCGCCCAAATGGCCGCGCCCTAACGGCCGCGCCCTAACGGCCGCGCCCGAATGTCCGGCTCCGATGGCAGGGAATGTGTAATAATATAGAAACCCTAAAAGTAAAAATGTTGGATGTTGTAATAGGCTGACATCTAAACAGCATGTTAATTATCTAATAGATAAAACAACTAAACTATAGGTAGTCTTGGCAATAAACAAAGCAGAGTTTCTTTAATGTTAGAAGCCTTGCAGTGGCTTAGTATTAAGCAGCGAATTATGGCAACCTATGTAAATAATTATAGATTACCAGCAATTACAAAAGCTAGATCAAAGAAAATTTGTATAATATTCATTCATTCATTATCATGATCCTCGTTTGTACCGCTTGCGCAGTGTCGAGGCGGTGTGAGGCAAAGCTAAGCTAGTTTGTGCTATGCGCAACAGGGCCCGACTCTGCGGGTTACCTTGTATACTCTAGAAACGTAGATACAGAAGCAGATAAAGAATGAGGAATTGGCCTTATGTTAAGTAGAGAAGCGAACAAATCGGTAATAGAATGGGAAAGTACGTCAGATAGAATAGTATGGGGCAGATTTAAAGGAAGGTTTAGAAATATAATAATTATGAATGTATAAGCGCCAACCTACACTCAAGAAGGGATCATCAAAGACAACTTTTACGAACAAACTCAAGCTCGTATCCAAAAATTACAGAAGAAGTACAAACGAGGTATAAAGATTCTTATCGGTGATTGGAATGCAAAAGTAGGATGTGACAATACAGGAAATTAACAGATAATGGGAATCCGCGGAATAGGGATAATAAATGATAATGGAGAGAGATTAACAGAATTCTGCTCAATGAATAATCTAGTAATAGGAGGAACACTATTCAAACAGGAAAACATACATAAAACAACATGGATAGCACCTGGAAATAGATATAAAAACCAGACTGATCACGTAATAGTTGAAAGGAGAAATGGAGAATGGCGAAATTCCCTGAAAGATGTAAGAGCAATGAGAGGAGCTGACATTGCGTCGGACCACGAATTAGTAAGAGCAAGATTAAAAATAAGCATCAAAACCAACTATACGCAAAATACAAGAACAAGGGAAAAATACAACGCTACAAATTTAAAGGATCAAGACATATTCCTAAGATACCAAAACACGCTAGAAAGTGAAATAGGAGACATAAATGAACTAAAGTACTGTAACGTAGAAACAATATGAGAAAAATTCAACGGCTATTAAATATATAAACGCAAAAAAGATCAAAGATGGCTAACAAAAGAAACGGAAAGGAAAATTGAGGAAAGGAAAAAACAAAATTAAGAATGATGTCTACAAACAATACAGAATTAAAAAAAGAACTGCAGTTAGAATATAATCGAAAAAACACCGAAGTAAAGAGAAGTGCAAGAAATGACAAAGGGCAACACATTGAGAATCTGGCTATCAAAGCTGAAGAAGCTGCAAGAAGAAACTATATCAAAGAATTATACGGAATTTCGAGGGAATTAACCGGAAGGAAATTTACAATGGGCAAGATTCGCCGGGAGAAATATTATTATTATTATTATTAGCCTATTGGATCCCATTGTCGGGCAAAGGCCTCCTCCATCTATTTCCAAGAAAGCTTGTTTCTTGTTTTGCTAAACCATAATCGACCTGCTGCATTAACGAATTCTGCTTCCCATCTTTGATATGGCCTTCCTCTTTTTCTCTGTCCATCTTTTGGGTTCCATTCAGCTATCCTCTGAGCCCATCGCTCCATTGGCATTCTTCCTATGTGTCCTGCCCAGTTCCATTTTAATTGTTTGCATATTGTCACAATGTCTTTCGTTCCCATTTTCTTTCATATTTCTTGCACTCTCACTCTATCACTTAATTTTAAGTTCAGCATAGCTCGCTCCATTTTTGATTGTGATACACTTAATTTTTTATATAGGTTTTTGCTTACTGTGCATGTTTGGGCTCCGTATGTTATCGACACTTCTTTTTATTTTTATAGAAATTTCACTATCTTTTAGAATGTTTTTTAAAGACCAGTTTTGTTTCCAAATGATACCACTTACCCCAAATAAGCTACTTCTTTCACATATCTTACTTTTTCAGCACCCAGGGTTGTCATTTGAGTTTCTGTTGGTCATTAGATTAGTTTTGTCAAAGTTTATTTTTACACCCGTTTTTTCGCTTTCCACACTTAGTTCTTCCAGCATTATCTTTAATGATGCACAGCTTTCCGCTACCAGGATTATATCATCAGCAAATATCAGATTCGTTAATCTTTTCCCTCTTTCTTCTCCTTTCTTGTTTTTTAGTTTGCTAATCCACGGTGTGCCTTTGCTGAGTTCGTTTTTTAGCTTTTTTGTTGAGCCCGAGTCTTCCATAATTTCTTCTATTATTTTTTCCCATATTTCTTATATCCCTGCGGATTTCCCTCTTTGTAAGCTTGTCGAGTTCGGCATTTTCTATTCTGCTTCTTATGTCATTTCTTTTTTTCATAGCTTCCCTCTTTTTTATTAGTTGTTTTGTTTGAGCTGTCAGTTTTCCATCTTTCGCCTCTGTTTATTCTTCTGCGTCTGCTGCTGCTTGTTTTATTATTTTTTCCAAGGCATTGTACTGAGTCTGCATTGAGCTGTCTGTAATCGTTACTTCCTCCATTTTTTCAATTTCTTCCGTCATTTTCACTCGAAATTTCTCACTGTTGACACTTGAGTTTCTTTCTTTTCCTGCACACGTCTTTTCTTATTTCTCGTTGTTACTACCGTTGATCTTACTATCCTGTGGTCTGTGCTCAATTCAAATTGATTTAGTATTTCTATTTTAGTAATGTTCTGTTCGTTGTCAGTATAAAATCTATTTCATTTTATGTGCGCCGTTCGGTGATTTCCATGTCCATTTTTTCCTTTTCTTCCCTTGTAGAAGGTATTGGTTATGAATGACAGGTTTTTTATAGCGAAACTTATTAGTTTTCTTCCTCTGTCATTTCTTATACCATACCCAAACTGACCTGCGGAGTTTCCATCTTCTTTCAGATGCTGCCCAGTCTTGCTGTTGAAGTCTCCTATTACCATTATTTTGCTTGTTTGCTTTTCCAATTTGTCATAAAATTCTTCTAAATCCTCTATGGATCCGACCTCGGTGGGTGCATAAACTTGTATGAATACTAATATTTCTTTTTCATTTAGTTTTATTGTTAGGGCTGCTATTCTGTCTGAGTATCCTTTGAATTCCTCTACTCTTCTTACCATTCTGTTTTTTATGTAGAAACCAACTCCGTTTCGTCCTTGCATTTTGCCTATGGTGTAAAGTAGGTTTCCGTTTCTTCTTTGTAATATGTTAACACCTACTCTTCTTGCTTCTGATATTCCTATTATATCGCATGATATATTTTGTAAAGCTTGTTCTAATTCTATTAGTCTCTCCTCAGTTCTTAGCGTTCTTACATTTAAAGTACATATCTTCAATTTTTGGGTCTCTATTCCATTGTATTTTCCATTGTCTTTTTAATCTTTGACAGCATTGGTTTGAGTGATTGCTGTGATTTTGGTTTTTGCGGGGTAATGGTCTTTAACTTCCCTGGTGACCAGTCTGCTGGGAAGTTGTTCATCGTTTTTTCCTCTCTTTCTCTTATTCATATCCTTTGGCATCGCTTGAGTCGTCTTCTTTTTTTGGCTACCTGACACTTTTCTTATTTCGGGATCTGCTTCTGTTGGTTGGAGTCTTCCTATGATCTCATTCCAAAAGTACATTTCTCGTTAATCTGTAGTTTTTTGTAGCCATTTTTGTTTGCTTTCCCTTTTCTTGTTGTTCTCTTGCTACTTTCCTTATTTCTGCTTGAATCCTTTGCTCTGATTTGGTCATATCATTCTCCACGTATATGTTTCTTCCCTTTAGTTTATTTTTATTTTTCATCACTTCCACTTTATCTTCCCGCTTGTTGAGTTCTATCACTATTAATTTTTTAGTTTGTTGTTTTCCTACACTACTCAAAAAATAAAAGTAGTCATTTTTTTTGTTGGCGTATTTTCATTAAGCTTTAAAATTTTTAAGTAAGACTTGGCATATCTATAGGCAATTACTTGTCTAAAATACCCCTACATTTGTAAAAAATTAATTTGCATTTAATAAAGTTACAAGCTATTAAACGTGAACATGCTAAAAACTAAAGTGATCAAGGGACTTGTTACGGATAAACAATGCATGATTTCTATTGTTTCTGTCATTTGTTGATATGGCTGAACATCACCATCAAGTTCCTCAACGACTTGGAAGACATTTAACTACATTAGAAGTTACCAGAGGTGTTACGTTGTTACAAGAAGGCTATTCTCAGCGTTATGTAGCTCGGGAGCTTGGGGTTGTACAAGGGACCATTTGGAAGTTATGGAAACGTTACAGAGAGTCAAATCAGGTTACGAGACGTCCAGGAACGGGCCGTCAAAGAAAAACGACTGCTGCTGATGATCGTTTTCTTCGTTTACAAGCACTTCGTAGTCGCACATTCACTGCTCGGGATCTTCAAGAGGACCTGTTGCGTACTAGTGGCCGTAGAGTAAGTGACCAAACTGTTCGTAACAGACTACAAGAGGCCAATTTAAGATCTCGACGTCCTGCAAAAGTACCAAAGTTATCTAGACAGCATTGTCAAATGAGACAACAATTTGCTAGGCAGCACGTCAACTGGCAACCTCGGCACTGGCGTCGAGTAATGTTTACGGACGAATCAAAATTTGTTCTTTCTGGGAATGATGGACGAAAACGAGTCTGGCGAAGAACGGGAGAACGCTATTTACCGCAAACACTACAAAAAAGTGTTCCTTTTGGAGGTGGTTCGGTAATGATTTGGGGCGGTATTTCGATAAATGGTCGCACAAATCTGGTAGTGATTCGCAACGGCGCTATTACGGGACAGAGGTACATCGAGGATATTCTAGAGCCTCATGTAGTACCCAGAGTACAAAACGGCCAAAATTTCATACTAATGCATGATAATGCTCGGCCGCACACTGCCCGAATTGTTACTCGTTATCTTCAAGAGCACAACGTTCGTACTTTGGACTGGCCAGCATGTAGTCCTGATATGAACCCGATCGAACATGTATGGGACTATTTGGCAAGACGCATTAGGTGCCGTCCAAATGTTCCTGTGACGCTCCAAGAATTAGAACACGCTTTAATTGAAGAATGGGAGAATATCCCACAAGAAAACCTCCGAAGGCTTATTCGCAGTATGCCTCGACGTTGTACTGCAGTTATACAAGCCCGAGGGGGCAATACTAAGTATTGATTGTATACAAATTTTAAGAAAAATAAGTTTTCGTAAAATTTTGAATTAAGCTTGAACCATTATTACCTTACTTATCACTTTAGTTTTCCACATGATTGTGTTTAACACCTTATAGCTTCATTAATATTAATTTAATTTTTGTAAAATGTTGTTACAGTTGAAATAAATAATTGTTTTAAATTTGTACGGAATAATATTTAAAAGATTTTCAATCGTGATAAAAATATGTCAATAACAAAAAATGACTACTTTTATTTTTTGAGTAGTGTATCTTGAATGCTGATTTTATGTTTGTGGTTACACCCATTTCTTTTTTAAAGAAATCCTTAACTTCCTCTTTAATACTTTCCATTTTAGTTTCAATGCCACTGATTACTACATTATTCTTTTTCTTCCTTCGCTCCTCAGTTTCTATTTTGTTTTCTAAACATGCTATTCTGTTGTTCAGTACGCATTTCTCCTCGTCCCATTTCTTTTCTTAGAGAGAAATATACAAAACCCAAAAAGAAATCCAAGAAAGATGGATAGAACACTTCAAAGAAATATACAAACGGAAAACAATAGCAGAACATGAAAGGGAAATACAAAACATTATTGACATCAATAAAGCAGACTTTACTAAAGACGAAATAAAACAAGTAATTAAGACCCTAAAAAGTGGAATAGCAGCAGGCATAGAACAAATAGCTGCGAAACTTATTAAGTCACACCTAGATATGTCGGTGGAAATACTACATATACTACTGAATAAAATTTGAAAAGAAGAAGAGAAAATCCCCAATGAATGGCTATCATTATATTATCATCAAACTACCAAAAAAGGGGAATTTAATGAACTGCGAGAACTGGAGACCAATAACTCTATTATGTGTAAAAAGCAAAATTCGAACTAAAGTGATGCTAGAAAGAATGAAAAGTGCTATAGAAAAAAAAAACTCAGGGAAAACCAAGCTGGATTTAGACCAGGCAGATCTTGTATTGACCATATTTGCCCGCTTAGAATAATACTTGAACAGGTTACAGAAATGAACGAAAGCGTATATGTAAACTTCATAGACTTTTACACTTTACTTTTACTTTTTGGTCATCTATAAGTATTACAAGAGAAACAAAGCTAAAGATATTTAGGTCAAACATAAAAAGTATTCTACTATATGGAGCCGAAACCTGGAAGATGACTAACATATATTTAAGGAAAATTCAAGTATTTTAAAATAAATATCTAAGAATAATATGTAACGTATTCTGGCCAAATCGGATTAGCAATGAAGCCTTGTGGAATAAAACGCGAGAAGAACCAATAGAAAGAACTATTAGAAGACGAAAATGGAAATGGATTGGGCACACTCTTCGGAAACCACACACTAGCATATCAAAACAGGCCTTAGATTAGATTACTGTGTTAGCCGAAAAAGGAAACCAGGGAGACCTGTCGATACATGGAGAAGCACCCAAAGAGAAATGGAGAAGAGAAGTAAAACTTGGAGAGAAATTTAAAGAATAGCAACAGACAGGAAGAAGTGGAGAGATTTAATGGAGGAGTTTGTACAAGACCCCACCGATGATGATGCGCAGGAGTAGCGACCCTGTTATCAACACCCCAAACTTTTGAAACATCCAAAGATGCTCTACGCTCCAGACGGAGTAACAGGAAGAAGAGAGAATTGAGAACAGTAAAGTACATTTGATAATCTACAATCGCAGTTGAAAAACACCAATATAATTTTTACATCTAATTCCATAAACTGCAATACGAGGATGGTTCGATAACTACGTGGCCTAACAAAGAAAACGCAAGTTTTTTTCGACAAAAAACATTTTATTTTTCAATATAGTTTCCTGCTCGCTCAGCACACTTATTCCAACGATATTCCAAATGACCAATGCCTTCATTGTAGGTCGATGAATCCAAGTCCTCGAAATAGCTATTTACAGCAGCGATTACCTCGGAATTAGACGAAAATCTCTTACCGCCCAACCATTTTCTCAGGTTTGGAAACAGATGGTAATCGCTTGAAGCCAAATCTTGGGAATAAGGCGAATGGGGTGCTAATTCAAATCCCAATTCATGGAATTTCGCCATTGCAATCGCAGGCTTGTGGGCAGGTGCGTTATCTTGATAGAAAACCACTTTCTTCTTTACCAAATGAGGCCGTTTCTCTTTGATTTTGTCGCTAAGTTGTTGCAACAAATTGGCATAATACTCGCCATTTATTGTTTGCCCCTTTTCTAAATAGTCGACCAAGATAATTCCATGAAAATACCAAAATACGGTTGCCATAACCTTTCCTGCTGACAAAACCGTTTTTGCCTTCTTTGGTTGCGGAGAACCTTTGTGTGTCCATTGTTTGAACTGTTGTTTAGTTTCGGGAGTATAATGGTGGACCCAGGTTTCAGTGACGGTTATGGAACGGCACAAAAAAGGTCGCGAGAAATACTCAAACGATTCAGTTTTTGCTCCGGTGTGAGCAATCGCGGCACCCAACGCGCCGAGTATTTTTTCATTTCCAATTCTTCAGTTAAATTCTGTGCACACCGTCATTGAGATACCCACTATGTCTGCTATCTCGCGCACTTTCACTCAACGGTCATCCAATACGATACGGTGGACTTTTTCAATCATATCCGGGGCAATAGCAGTTTTTAGACGTCCACTACGGGGTTCATCATTTGTGCTCACACGATCACGCGTAAATTCGGCAACCCAGTTTTTAACCATTGAAAACGAAGGAGCGGATTCCGATAGTGTTGAATCCAGCTCTGCTTTGATTTCGGTTGGTGTTAAGTCTTTCAAATGAAAGTACTTTATCACTGCTCTCAACTCAGTTTTTTCCACTGTTTACAAAATCACACACACATCATCACTTTGGCGTACTGTCAAAAACAGACTAATTGACAGATCGCTCTGTACTGTCATATTTAATCTAATAAAAGATAGTTCTACAGAATAGTAAAGAAGATTTCTCCGAATTCGCGCCATCTCTGTGTTAGGCCAATAGTTATCGAACAGTCCTCGTCCTTGTCAGATGTTTATTTTTTTTTAGATTAGAGCATAATTAAACCTGCCAATCATTTAACCATAGACGCAATATTAAACATACTAATCAACATCCATTACAAGGCCTTCCACAATTATACAAATCACCAATACCTATTAAAAATAAAATATGACCTATACAAATTTTAAAACATATTTTGGAAAGTAACTACGTTTACTTCTACAATGAATTGCCCTACAAGCACTAAAACTACAGAATAAAATATATGTTCATATACAAGGTGATTCTAAACATGTGCAAAAAACTTTAACTACTTATATATTATATATACTAAATTTCCTAGTAAACTTTTTCAATTTCGGCACCATTACAGAGATATAGAGCTTCAAAGATTTTATACCAATTCACTAAAATATAAATAACTTTTTTGTTTTCTGTCAGGTTCTGATAAACTTTGTTGTTTTAGAAAGCTAACAGTCGAAGCTTAATTTCCAGTTGAGAAAAATATCAACTGAGTGCGAAATGTGGATGAAATCTGACCCAAAAGAAAAGATTTGGTTCAAAAATGTGTAAATTAGGGAATATTTTGCAAACGAGATTGTTAGGCTAAGTTTTTTTAGTAGCTTCTGAACTAGTATTCTGTTTTCCAAAAATGTGACATGTTACTAGACTCAAAGAACAATGACAGGGACTATCATAAAACTATGAATGGGGAAATTTTTCAAAATTAGTTGGTTAATCAGCTGATTCCTGCTTTGGACAAGTTGCAAGGAAAATTTGTCGTGGTTATGGACAACGCACCGTATCATTCAGTGCAGTTTGACAAGCCGCCCACATTTTCTTGCAAAAAAGGTGTATTGCAGGAATGGTTGGTTAACCACCACAATGTCGAAATTCAGGGCAAAATTACTAAGAAAAAACTTTCGGAGTTAATTAAACCTTTTACAGCAGACGGGAATAAAAGATACGTAACTGACGAAATTTTGAAAAAGCGCAACTATGAGGTTCTTCGATTGCCTTCATACCATTGTCAATACAACCCAATTGAAATGGCGTGGGGGTTTTGTAAGACATCGAAATCGAAAGACAAGGTTGCAAATCTATGGCGTGAGGCTCTTTCAAAATGTACCCCCGACATGTTGCAAAATTTCTGTGAGCATTGTGAAAAACTTATTTCGGAAGACTGGACAAAACATATGGGAAATCTATCGTTTGAAAATATTCCTCCTTTCATTATTTCAGTTGGGGAATCTGATTCAGAATCGGATGATTCAGATACTTCTAGTCATAGCATGAAGGTGGAATAGGGTAGGGGATATTCTTTTAGCATCTAAATTGTGAATGAGTGTTTTACAGTTTTTATCTCGCCCGAGAAAAACACTGACCTCAGTGGAATACGAACTTGGGTATCTTAGCACCAGAGACAAACAGTCAACCACTGGACTACCATAATATCAATTTGAAACATGAGCGGCATGGACGTTAATTCTTATTAATTTGCTGCAAGACCTAAATATAGGACAACAAAGAATGGCATGGAATATGCTCTGTATACATACGATTTGAGTTCAGAATTCTCGTGTAAAAAGAACAGCAATATGTATTTGGTATGTGTTACGACAACATTTAAATTATAGTTATTATTTTATTTATAATGAAATCATTATTATATCTAAGTATTATAAACCAATATGAACAAACAAGCTCCACTGGCAACACTGCCTGCTTTCAAAAAACATAACCTCCATCAAGAAAAACTAGCATAACCCAACTTAATTAATTGACAAATTTCAATAATACCACATACCACACATTCCCCCAGATTTCCACAGCCTGTTGGATGGCAAATCAATCATGAATAGATTATACAACAAACAATAAACTTTCTTAAGGTCCATAGAATTATACAACCAAATAATATAGAATGTAAAATAACTGTATAATAATTGTACAATAATTGTATCATATCCGCTAATAACCCATCAGTGGTCGATACGAAAATTGAAATTTAAAAAAAATTATATTTATCTTTAACCTACTGTTCTTTTCGTATTTTATTTAATAGAGGGTTACAAAAACATTATTTTTCACTTAGCTTGACTAAAAAATTGTATCAAATCCTATAACTTTCTATAATAGTAAATAAATAAATAAAATGTAATAAATCCTTTAAAATCCTTAGTAATAAGAAAAATGAGGTGGGTTGATTGAATTATTAAAAAATCCACAAGGACTGTGCAAATAAGATTCAAATACAAACTGGTTTAACTATAGACAAGTTCATTGTTGTAAGTACCTCACAAAAAAGGTGGAAAGAGATCAAGTAATCTGGCAAGCTACAATTACCATAATAGTATATTATTATACGAGTTTCATACGAGGGCCTATTGTAGCACGCGTGGGTTTGAGGCACGACGAGCGTAGCGAGGAGTGCTCCAATGGAACAAGTGCTACAATGCCTGTTATGAAACGAGTATAATATACTATTTTATCTACTTTTAGTTACTGATTATGTAGAAATTAAAAATTTCTGATATTAAAAATGTCGCATTACACAATCTAGGAATTTTTGGGCGTAACATTGGCGAATTGTCAAGTGACATTTAACAGTCGCCATCTAACGGACAAAGTATCAATTTCGTTGTTCTGACATTTGAATTAGTTTAAATTTGAAAAATTTAAATAACTTGAAAAATTGTTTAATTGATTCGTTAAAAGTTAAGTTTAAGTTATATTTGATTGTAGTAAATTTAATAAATACAGTTCAGAGTTTGTGGTTATGTATTTGACATCTGACGTTTGTCATTTTATGACGAAAGTGAAAGCAAATGTCACCAATCTTAAAAACCAAATAGTTTGTAATGTTCTCGCGCCTAAATTTCGAAGTTCGTTCAGGCAAGCGACGCAGTACGAGTTGGAGTTCAAAATTCTGCGGGGAGGGATTTGGAGGTTCGAAAAGGCAGTTTCCCGTAATTAGGTCAGTGGGTAAAATATAGTCAACTTTGCCGGACGTTTAGCGTGAATTGTGAAGTTTTATTGAAATCGTTGGTCGATTGGAAATTAGTTTTTCGCTTTGTACTTCACTTCACATAG
>JABXWE010048012.1:0-21291 GCA_014611495.1 Limonius californicus
CTTCCTCTTCCTCTTCCTCTTCCTCTTCCACTTCCTCTTCCTCTTCCTCTTCCTCTTCCTCTTCCTCTTCCTCTTCCTCTTCCTCTTCCTCTTCCTCTTCCTCTTCCTCTTTTTCTTCCTCTTCCTCTTTCTCTTCCTCTTCCTCTTCTTCTTTGAGATCTATTGACCTGTATTCTTTCGCGCTTTCGCGGTTTCTCTAACTGTCAATATTACAATCTACTTTCGGCTTAGACCGCGTCGTCATTTGGGCACTACAGCCAGCATTATCAGGTAAGGACCGACCTGTAGCTTGTCTGCCTTTACAAGCATTTTGCTCTAAAAGTTTCAGCAATATTTGTTCGAAGGCCCTACCTGCGTGAACAGGGCCGTGTGCTTCGATTATTTAAACCTTGGGGCGGACAAGGATTTGATCTTAGTGTATTTTGTTTGCCGGGACAATAATAGTTAATCAGCGTATGCCTGTTAGCTGTTTGATTTAGAACACTGAATTCAAATCCGGACATGAGAATTTAGAATAACAGCAGTGTTAAAAAGTTTTGCATCACCTTAAAAATTAAGGAAAATTTAAGTTAAACTAATTTCTTTTAAATCTTTGTCAATATCAAGCATGTCTTTAACCACTATAATTTAGACAAAACCCTCCAGTATTACACAACATATTATTTGAATTTATACTAATTTTGGTAATTGAATTGCTACGTATAGAAACCTAATTCTGACAATAATTATTACCTAAAAATCACTTAAAAAATTATTAAGTATTCTGCAGCATCAACAGTTTTTACAAGTATACGAAGAGCGTTCAAATTTTAAAATGAATATTTAAATTACAATCTAATCTAAAGACAATTCCAAAAATTAAATTAACTAAAGGTTGGCCGTGATTCTTGTTAACATATGCATGGCAATTGTTTGCTATAATATTAATTTAACAGTTACAGTTACGATGCCAAAGGTTCTGTTTATTATATTGTGGAACAGTGCATAATAATCAAATTTATTACGAATGAAGGTAAAAAATTCCACTGAAATTCTTACAAGCTGCGAGCACAATACGTCGATCACTGTATTTCTAAATGTTGGGGAGTTTGATTGGTCGAAATCCTTTAGAGGCGGGAGAACCTGTGTAGAAAATGAGTCTCATGTACGACGAACTAGAACTTCGGCTAATCGTTAAAATTAAGAAAAAGTGAATGTTTTTCTTAACAAGAAAGAGGGGTAACCGTTTCTCAAAATTTATTAATTAGTATCGGAGCCTTAAAGTCATCTTAAAAAAAACAAGGCGAGTGCCAGGTGGATTCCGCGCTCGTTACCAAAGAACGCAAGTTGAATCGTTTGCAAATCGCTTCTTCTTTACTGCAGCAATATACGAGTGGAGGAGATCAATTTTTGGACTCAACTGATGAAACCTGGGTACATTCCTCTACTCCTGAATCAAAACGTGCAAGCGTGGAATGGTGTCACGCCAAGAAATAGCAAAAACTGTGTGGGCAGCTGCTAAACCGATAGTAAAAAATTTTTTGGGATTCTCTGGTGGTGCTTTTTGTTCATTTCATTACAGAAGGTCGTAATGACGATTATTCGAAAAAGTTAAGCAGGGGATCAGAAACAAACGCAATAGATGACAAAGTTTTGCTGCAAGAGCTTGAATTGAAATCATAAACAAACTCCGATTTTTATTTGTTTGGCCCACTAAAAGAATTTAGTTGGGAAAAGATTGCCGTCAAATAACGGCGTTTGCGAAGCTGTTCAAAAGTGGATACACATGCAACCCAAATACTTCTTCCAGGAACATATTAAAAAGTTTCCAGATCGGCGACGCAAGTGCATCATTAGGCTGGTGGATTACATCAAAAAGTAATATAGTTTTCATCGTAATATTGTGATACAATTGTGTTATAGGAAAATTCCTGTGTAAGTTTGAACATTCCTCAAATGTATTGATTTAAACAGCAAGCACAACCCACCAATTTATAAAAATTAGTTTCCGAGGATTCTTATGAAAATTGCCTTCTTTAAGAACTACATCATCATATCCTATGATTATTTGATTCCTGTACTGGAAAATATCCCTATATTATATTTAATAAGTGGTTTTTGTAGAGCTGGATATTTCTTTATCCATGCAATATGCAATAATTGACTATAATTTCTCACATTATCCTTCTCTTGTAATTTCTAACATGATACTGAATGTTAGTTTACGACCTACAAAACCAGAGATTTCACCTTACTTATAATGGTTGGAAAATCTTATACCATTTTTGTATACTAATAAGGTAAATTGATTCATTATAAACTACTCAAAAATGAATTGGGATATTGCAGTGTAAGACAGTTAAGGGCAACGCGAATGCATTTATAATAAAAAACTGTCAAAACAACAAAATGTAACGTATTTTTAGTATCTGATGAACATGAAAATAACAACAAAGGTAGGTTTAAAGAAAAAATTAACAAAAACCAAATATTCCCATACAACAACGTTGCGACGGTTCAGAATATGGTCCATCATGACAACGGGCATAACGTGTTCAGCACGCCACCCTAAAGAAATTCCAGCCCATATCATAAGACTACCACCACCAAAGGCAATGACTGGATGGGTATACTGAGGTAAGGTCCGATGTCCGGCGCTACAATATACTCTTTGACGCCGGCTATCATTGTTGAGACAATATCTGGACTCGTGTGAAACCGTATATCATCCCACGTTGTCGCTTCTTGAAGCCTACGTCTTGACCATTGCACCTAGTATCTTCGTAAGTCGCAATTCTTGCAGGACATCTCAGGGGGCGGTATGAGATAAGTCCTACCTCAGACAATCGATTTCTCACAGTTTGGTCGTAAATTCGATTTCCTGTGGTATTCTAAAGCACTTGCCGTAGATCTCGAGCAATGAAAAGGGGTACAATCTTCCATTAATAACCAGAAGTCGATCCTCACGAGGTGTTGTGATGTGAAAAGAGTTACTTCCAGGCCTTCTTGCAGTCGTACCTGTTTCTCTAAGGCGCGAAAGGGCACGTGAAATTACGCTCTGCGTAGTTTCTAACATATCAGCATTGTCGACCTGACAATCTCCTCTTTGGTGCATAGCAACGGCTAAATTTCGTTGTTCTATTGTTAAATGGTTTCTCTGTGTTGTTTATTATTAAGAACACACATGTACAAACGAAAAAAAAATCAATGAACAAATGAGATCTTAAGAAGACAGGAAATATTATTCAATCAAACACACAAACACGACTTGACACTAATACGGTTAAACAATTGCAACTGGATTCGATTGTATTTTGTTTTTTAACATCAAACATTGCCACTTGCTCTAATTATTAATAATAGACGACCATTAGCCGCCAAATACGAACATATATGCTTCATATCACAATAGCCCTATTCATTTTTGAGTAATTTATATTAGAACAAACAAGTACCTTTTCACTACGTTGGTTCAAATCCGGCCGGAGTAGGCGAAATTTTTCTAGAGGGGAATAGTCTGAAAGTATGGCTTCTGTCGGATAGAAAGTAAATCCGTAGGTCTGGTGCCACTGCGATGTGTGACACATATAAGTCTCTATTGTGGTTAGAACTACTTCAGATAAGCAACATTCATAGTTAAAGTGTTCAATGGGCCAAATATGGCGTAAGCGCAAAAAGATGCTTGGAAAACCGCGTCCTAGTTCTCGCTCAATCAACAACAACTTTAGCACTTTGTGCTTGTTTATTTGTTAAGGCGAATATGGCTACATAAAATGATAAATATACGGAAGTATTATTAGTTTCATAATTGAATATATCATTTAAATAGATATTTTTAAGCATTTAAAAGTTTCCAAGAAGTATAATAATTTCCGAAGAAAAATTAACTAGGTACCCTTTTAGCTTAGTAAAAGTCATGGTAAAAAATTACCTCTTTCTCTCTAAAACAATAGCGTATTCTGTATTGGTTTTCTAGGTAGCACGTGATCTTCCCCTGAACTAGAAAGAGTTGATATAGAAAAAACAGTTCAACAATATATCTAGAAAGTACTTTGTCAAATTTCGTAAGTTTAATAAATTTTTGAAAGATTTTAGCGTTGAAATAGTGAGAAAATAACTTTGTTATAACGCGTAGCTGTGTTCAAATATAGGACAGAAGGAATAGACCCAAAATAAATTCATGAAAATACGAAAAACTCTTACATTTAAAATGTGACGCTGTGAATTTAAATGTGGCTGTCTTTTAAATATGAAGCTACAGCTGGTTTCTCCGAAAAACTATAACGCAGTCCATGTTTTAGTCCTGATTAATCAAAGTTCAGCCATGAAGCAGAAAATACAACAACCGGAATATGCATACCAATGCATTCAAAACATTCTCATCAACGAACTGCATATGAAGTACTTATCCTCAGAGATAAGTGGAATTGCAGAATGTTTTTGATCTAAATATAAACGAACAACAGCAAATGCAAAGTTATTGCATGTCTATAGAGCGGATCCTCAATGCACAGTATGTTTTGTTATAACGACCCAACTCCGAATCCAAAGGGAATCCAAAAAGCAAAGCATGAAATGCAGATTTTTTGGTTTAAATTTAATAAGTTGGCTTGTTGATTGCTTATTTGCATTAAAAATTTAATTGGAAAATTTCGAAAACTGTCAAAAAGAAGCAAACGACAAAACTAACTCGCTAAATTTTATTTCAGTCGAATAATACTCTAATATGAAGTTCTTTCGTTGCAGTGGATACTATCCATAATACTAATAAATACAATTTATTTTGGCTTAATTGTAAAACGGGATTATTGTTGGCACACTTAATGTAAATGTTGAAAACCAAAAAATTCCAGCTTTTGGGAAGAGGGAAACAAACGTATTCTCCCTTGCATATTCCATTGCAAAATACGTATTATTTCTAGCACTGATTCTACAGGAAACATGGGTTTATACACCCACAGACAAATATTTTTAATAACATATCTCTGGACGTTAACCTTAATTTAAAATGACTTGGAATTCTGAATCGAGATCACGCGAACTCGGTTTGTATTAATGGAAAAATTTATACGACTGGAAATGTAGCTTCTTCGGAATTCTTAAAATAATCGGAGTTTTTGTGCACATAAAATATTTGCACTAATTAACAGAAGCTTAATTGTAGATTTCTATTTATTTCCACCAAAATCTTCTTCGATTCCGGTTTTCGCGTTTACATTCTCAAGCTTTCCCATTTTTAGATTCATCCGTTACCTAATACGTGGCAGTAAATTAACCGAAATATTCCCAAACGTTACCGGGCAGTAACCATAGCTGTCGTATAAAATGAAATGTTCAACGCTTCCGGCACCCACGAGTTTACCCCTTAATATTTACTTTTTCTTGGGTTGAATGTAGCTTGAAAGCATGCTGAGTAAAAATTAATATGATACTATAATTTAATAGACTGTTTAGCTGTTCGATATAATTACTGAAGCATTTTACTGAATTTATTGAAAATGAAGCGCATTATTAGTTCTCTGTAGATTAAATCGTAATCGTCTTAGTATCCAACTAACCCGCAATCAGTTTTGTTAAACGTTAAATGATATAGCTTAATTCGAGGAAAACGGCCCATGAATATACTAAACGATAACAAACATTAGTAAATTTTGAAGGCGCTACAATTAGTGCAGCTTATTCATTGCAAAACTATTGACATTAAGAGTTAATTTCAACAGCCCATTCAAGAAAACTGTTTTATAATTATAATTTAACAGCATTTTTACCTCTGAAAGACGCGTCATTATATAACTATCTTAAATCCTATTCTGAAAAGTTAAGTTAAAACTACTACCGTAAGTATTTATTTTACGGGCAATGAATAACTTAACTGAAATAAATTATTTGGTATTTACGATGTTGTCTATATATTAAATCCCGTGATTAGTCCAAATCGACCGCTAAATAATGTACTTTAATTTAATAATGCATCTCATTCATTATAAAACTTTTGATTTAAACAGCAAATAGCAACAGCTCATTCAAGAAAATTATATTACAATTATGATTGAACAGACTAGACATTCGGAAAACTATCTTACATTATGTTCTGAAATATTAAATTAAAACCACCATGGTAAGTATTTATTGTTTAAAATTACTCCCACAAAAGTTATATTAAATACTCTATTTAAAAAAATATTATGAACCCTTTGCAGGATATTTCAGTCTTAAAATTCCCCGTTCCATACTTCCAAAAGTAAAAATTTTTGTAAATATTTTCTTTCCAAGGAATAACTTTGTTAAAACCCTTCACAATGTATTTTCCGCGTCTTAAAATGTAGTTAAAAAATACAGCGAAGAAGAATTAATTGAATGCAGTAAAATGTAGATATATATTACAAAAAATCATATCTTAACAACGAAACATTATTTTTCCTCACATAATTATAGACCTAAAATCTCTACACAACCAAGTTATTAGTTTTTTATATTAATTTCAAATTACTAAACTCAAGGTATGCAGCGTAGCCCACCGGCTCATAACTTTTAATTCAAACCTAACCTAACTTAATCAACGCAAATCAATATACCTACAGCTCGTTGTCAATATGTCTGTACTACGCGTTTTAAACACTTCAGACATCGAAGATCTACAGCTTAAGGTGGACTCCGAACCACGAAAAGTGTAAATTCTTTTACTCCAAAAAAGATTTACTAGGCAGAATACCTTCCTGGTTTTCCAATCCCTTGCGAGGGAGAACGGCGGTTAAAAATCCGATCTTCCGGTAAGGGAATTGAACCCTAAACCTGCAGCGTAGAAGTCTAACGCACTGATCTATAGCCCACGTTATGTCTGTATGTATGAAATATGTATTTATCTGGTCACCAGTATCATTACAACTTGTGGGCACATTTGGATAAAATATTAATTTTGAAATCAATTTTTGAATCTAATCCCTACATTTTACGCGGTACGTCGCTTTATACCGTCACCAAGTTTATTTATAGTAAATGACACGATTTTTTTACTGATTAGATTACAGTTTTAAATTCTCTTTCTAACCAAATAACTAACTAGAAAGAAAAAAATTAGGTTTTAGGCCGCCAGAGGGCGCAATAGTAATTATTCTGAAAACAACGCATTTACATTATAAATGTAGATTTTTGTGACAGTATCCTCACGATTAGAACCTTCGGATCGCTTAATCAGTAATACAAATACTAGGGAGGCATATCTGAAGCATGAGAAAGTTCTAGCGAAATGCTTCGCTCATTTTTCCTGCATATATTTACCCTGAGTCCAAAAACACGAGGGAGACGTTTATTTGCTTCCCTAATTCCCTGGGTAGCGTGATGTATGTCTAATAAGTCTCAACTTTATTCGCTATGCTGGAGATGCAATTATCAGTTACAACATGTATGTGTCAGCTGTCAGTGTCCGCTACCGACTGTCACGTATAATTAAGAATCCTCGGGTGCCACCCTCGTAATAAAGTAAAAGTTTCAAATGTCTGAAATATATTAACTGAAATCAGATTCCTTTACAATCTGCGAGTTTAACATTTACGGGGGACCTAGGTCATGGAGCACTCTGTATTTTTACTTTGTCATACCGCTACGCGATCGAAAAATAAAGTTAAATTAGAAGAGGCTTTAAAGTGAACACCACCATTAGTGCACTCTACTTATTACTGACAGTTAAACGTCAAACATACTCATACAAGTACTAAACGAAAATTATTAATGTTAATTTTAAGAAAACTATACCCAGCTGAGTTTGATGAGCTAAGAAAATTTGCCTTACATGAAAGTAATTGGAATCAATTTAATTTTATATGATTCAAAAGATAAAGAAGACGTAACGCTTTCTCTAGAACTTGAATGAAAACGACAGCAATGTTTCAATATTTTATGTGTAATTAGGAAAAATGAATATTTACGATTGGATATACATAGATAATAATCAAAATTCCCTGCTTCCTGTTCTGCTGTCAAATATTATTTGAAAGAATTTATAATTTTTATTGAATTGCAAACATGAACAATAGATTTTCATATTTTTTTTAACTTGTGATTTTTAATTTAAAACAAACGTAAACCAAGAACATTTTTAAATGCCGAATTTCACAGAAACCGAAAACGACATATCTGACATGTAAAAGTGACAGCTGTCAAACGTCAATTAGCGAGAAACTGACAGACAGTAGTGCCAACTTTAAGATGTCTATCACGGCTTACCCCTTTTCCTCGTAGGGTAAGTTAAAGTTTCGTGTAAGAACGTAATTTTGGTAAGATTTGTTTTCGAACAGTCAGGTGCCAAAAAGTTGTTTAACATAGTTTTTGCAAGTGAAATTTGAAATTGAAAGACTTAACAAAAAATCAGCGACAGTACAAAAAAATCGGGAATCGGAAGAGGAAGCTAGACATGATTTTATAGAAAATCTTTTTGGTAAACATAAATAGCAATTTTGAAACTACGAGGTTAGAGAGTACCCTAAGTTCCAATGTAGCGATTTTGCTGAACTCTTTACTTTATAAATTCAGGTACTAATTTTTTAATTTTTTGAAAATTACGGGATTAGTTGCCAAACACTCAAAACTTGGAAATCCAATTGATATACACGTTAAGTTAATAATTAATTACTTTTGAACACAAGCTTTCTCAATAAATAGAAGCATTTTGATGGCTTTCTGATCTTAATCACTTAGGAAAGTTTAATCAATTGGATAACTGGACTATAATCACGTGGTTTTCAAAAAGTTTGAGACTTAAGCTTTATCCATAAATAAAAATAGTTTTTAAGCTTTCTCGACCTCTATCGCTCTGCAATCAACATCATCATTAGCTCCACAACCCAGCCTGGGCCTCTTCAAGTAGTTGTTTCCATCTGTCTCTAGCTTGGGCTGAGGCTTTCCAGTTTCGTATTCCCATGCTCTTGAGGTCCTTTTTCACTGCATCCAACCATCTGAGCTTAGGTCTTCCTGCATTTCTTTTGCCTTCCGGTTTTGTTAGCAGGATGCGCTTGGTTGGGTTTACGTCGTCTCTTCTAACAACGTGGCTTGCTCATCTAAGTCTCCCAACTTTGGTTAGTTTGATTATGTCTCCGTCAGCATATAGTTCGTAGAGTTCGTGGTTGAATCTCCTTCGCCATACTTTATTTTCCATCGCGGAGCCATATATAGTTCGTAAGACTTGTCTTTCGAATACTCCTAGGAGTACTTCTTCTGACCTGATTAGCGTCCATGTTTCTGAGGCATAGATTGATACGGGTCGTATTCTATCTATCTATCTATCTGCCCATATCGATCCAGATTGGATGTAGGCCTCTTCCAATGCTTTCCATCTCTGCCTGTCCTTCACTTTTTGAATCCAGTCATAATCTGCCACTCTCTTAATATCGTCCATCCATCCCACAAGGGGATTTTCTCTTATATCTTTTTCCTTGTCTAGTTCTCCATTCCACTACCACTTTCGTCCGTCTATTATCCTCCAATCTTGCTACGTGCCCGATCCACCTCCACTTCTGTTTTAGTGTCCTTACTATTACATCTTCCACCTTCGTTTTACTTCTTATCCAAGTATTGAGTTTTCGATTTTTTAAACTTATCCGCAGCATTGCTCTCTCCATTGCTCTCTGTGCAACCGCCAGTCACTGTTTATTTCGTTTTGTCAATGTCCATGTTTCGGAAGCGTAAGTGAGAACTGGTAGAATATTTTGGTTAAACCTTTTGGTTTTTAGTTGTTGTTCAATGTACTTTTAAATACTTCTCCCCAACTGCTGAACGCTCTCCATGCCAGTGTAATTCGTCTGTTTATCTCTTTTTCTTGGTTGTTTTTATTTATGCTAATTGTCTGCCCTAAATAGATATAACTTTCTATATCTTCAATGACGTTGATGGGTCGTATTACGGTTCTATATATGATGCTTTTAGATTTTCTTGTAAGGTTACGACTTTTCAGTTGCATTTTTAATCCATAGAAGCACTTGTTCGCGAGAAGAATTCTTCTTTTAACTTCTTTTTCAATATTGTCCTCCCCTATTGTCACATTTTGCCTCATTCTATTTCTTCGTGCTTCCATGCTCGCTACTACCATTTACTTAGTTTTTCCCTCATTAGCCTCTAGCCCCATGTTATTTGCTGCTCTTTCTAGTTGGACAAAACCTTCATTATTTGTTCTGGTTGTTCTACTTACAATGTCAATGTCGGTCGTCGGCATATGCTAGTATCTGCGTGGATTTCGTGAATATTGATCCTGTCGTTTCAATTTCTGAATCTCGTATGGATTTCTCTACCGATTTTCCATTCCTCTGGCATCCGCTCGCTGTTCCATATGTCGACTTTTACCTCTTGTAGATATATGGTCAGACGTTTTCCGCCGTACTTGATTAGTTCGGATGGTATGTTATCACATCCGGGGATTTTGTTATTATTCAGTTTCTTAATGACTTCGCGGACTTCTGGTAATATCGCGGGTGGTTGCTTTCGTCTGCAGTGGATTGGTCTTCTACTTCTTCCGGCTGTTCTTCACTGTTTCCGCTTAAATGTTCTTTAAAGTATTCTACCATCTACCTAGAACTTTCTCCTTTTCGCTAATGATATTGCCTTCTCTATCTTTACACAATGATAGTCTTGCTTTGAATTCCCGTCGCATCTCATTAATTTTTTTGTAGAATTTCCTGCTTTCTTTCTGGTTCTTTAGATTTTCTTATTCTTGTCTTTGATTTTGTCGTTCTCGTACCTTTTCCTTCTCATCCTATATACTCTTTTCTCCTCTCTTCTTTTTGCTTTATATTCTTCTACTGATGTCCGTGTGCGGTGCCTTTGTTGCATTTCCTCGTATGCCTTGTTTTTTTCGTCTGTTACCTCCGCACATTGGGTGTCAAACCATTTACTCCTTCGTGGATGTTGCATCTTTCCTAGTGTTTCTTCGGCTGCTGAGTTTATTATGGATTTGCATTGTTCCCATTGTTACTTTATATTCCTGGTATCTATATCACGTGGGTTTTGTAGCAATAACCTGCTGATATTATTATTATTATTATTAGCCTTTCTGAGCTTAATCACTTTACAAGGTTTAATCAACTGGATAACTGGACTACAATCACGTGGTTTTCAAAAAGTTTGAGCCCCAAGCTATCTCCATAAATAAAAACAGTTTTTAATCTTTTTCGACCTCTATTGCTCTACAATATTTGATCAAAATCCCCTGAATTACTTGCGAAAAGTCTTCCCGTTTAAATTTGAAAATTTTGCAAACGCACCATCTGCCAGTTACTATATTTTCAAATAAATGTGTTCTGAATTTTAAGTAGCAAGCGTTTATACGGAATCCACAAAAGATTAGTAGCTTAATTTATAAAGTAATAAAATTTGCCTTTATTCAGATACTAAAGTGACTGAAAATAAACTAAAATTCGCATTTTCTACTATAACCGTAGCTACATTAATAGGCGAGCTTTCCGCTTGCGTTTTATAAACTAATAGTCAACATATCCAAGATTGAAATGAGTTGCAAAAATGATCGAAAAAAATCGTTGCATGCATGAAAAAATGTTGGCAAAAACAGTTAAAAAAACAGTAAAATCAAGCTAAGTGGACTTATTTTAGTTAAAGATTTTTCACCGTATTATTGTATATTAACGACTATACTTTAAGAATATAATGAACACAAAACCAATGTCAAGATTTATCAAATTTTCTTAAAATCAGAGAGATACCAAGACTCTGTAGCCGATTTATTCTGTCGAATATTATACGTATTGTTCTTTACATTGGCTGCAGTTCCCTTTACAGCGTTCAGGTAAACGGCCGTAGGACCTCGATGGGGTAGTTCAAACAAGCGCTGAGAGTCGAGGTCACTGTAAAATGCGGTTCAAACGGCCGCGTGGTCAAACCTCGGCTGAGGCGACCGTATTTCACTTAGTTAAATTTAGGGTGCATTTTGCGTGAATGGATAGTGTGTAAGCGTGATAGCGTGAAGTAATGCGAAAGCGGTTTCGGGAGAGGGAGGGGCGGCAGTGTGAATGTCAAAAAAATCAGTACTGACAGGGAATCGAATATATTGTTTTGTCGACCTCTTTAATTATTATAATTTAATACTTAAAATACTTTTATATTCCTTTACTCAAGAACTGGAACTCTAATTAAATTATAAAATAAAACTCATCAAAAAAAATGCATCAAAGCAACAAATCATTAAAAACGTTCTGGAACCTGGAGCAAAAGTTATATTTTTTTTCTGGAGCATATTTTACATAAGATAAACTGTAATTAAAAACTACAAAAATATGATGGTAATAAGTTAATATACGTGTCCTTTTTATACCAACCATGTTGCTTGCTTACACATTCTCTATAATTGTACAAGGTGATCAGGAATGCATGCCATGAAGAAAATTCATGAACGTGGATCTATCTCGGTTTTTTCGGTTGAGTTTTATTCATGCTTCTATATAAGGTGATTCTAAACATGTGCATAAAACTAACCACGTATAACTGAGCTTGTTCAACCATTAAATCATATAACAATTTTTTTAATTCGTCACCGTTACGGAGATATGGCCTTTCAAAGCCTTTTTACATCAATTCACTAAAATGTAAATAACTTTTCTGTTTCGTGTCCGATTTTGATAAACTTTGTTGTGAAAAGCTAACAGTCCAGGCTTAATTTCTAGTCAAACATGTACACATGTATGTGAAAAGTGAAATCTGGCCAAAAAGTGAAAAATTTGGCGAGCACGCGTTCTTGGTGCAATTTATACAGAGTGTATCAGAAATAGGTACAAATATTTAAACCAGTAATAGACTGGCTCAAGTAGAATTCAATGGTGCTATTCATTTTTCAAAAATCATTAAGTTTATTTATTTAAATTAAAAATAAAATAAAATTTTGTTTGAGAACTGCTGATGATACATAGAAAATGCATGTAAGCTGTAGAAGGTTATCACCTAATTGTAAAGTAAATCCAAACACGTAAAAACTTGTCTGGTTTTGTGATTACAACAACAGACTGAATAGAAATTACTGACCTACCTAATAGTATTGGTTTGTGGTAGGTGATAAGAAATTTTTTTGCACTTCTATCTTACTCTCCTTTGCATTCCTTCTCATATCTTGAGAGTTCCATTGCCAAAGAAATGTTTTTTCTAATTTGTATATATTGTAAATCTACCATCGGATTTAATATTTGTACCTATTTCTGATACACCCTATATACAATATGCAACAATGTTGGGTATTTAAGGAATAATAACATAATTAGATTCACAAAAATAAAACATTTCTGATAAAACAATAATTAAAAAAATAATAAAGCAGAAGGTAGGCTTCTATCTCCCGAAGATGGCATAACGAAGTTAATCCTTTACCACTACACCACACTGACGGCAATCGTGCATCGGATTTGGTGATATTACTGCACTACATGTATAAATTATTGCAAAGTTCTTCAAATTTATCACTTCATTTGGTATTATAAAAATAAAAAATTGATAATCTCTGAAAAATTAACGTCCCTTCTGCTTACACCTTGTTTTGGGTGCGTTTTTCAACTTGGGGAGCAGAAAATTGACGAATTTTACAACCGCATATATTTCCCATATTATTCAAAGTCAGCACACGGTATATATATTTTAGTGAAGTGATGTAAAACAACTTTAAAGCCCCGCATCTACATAATGGTGCCGAATTTTTAAAGTAATTTACAAAGTGAGTTAGGCGTTAACTGATCACCCAATACTTTCATTATATAGCAACCGTTTGGTATCACTTTATACAAGACACGTTAACAACTTTCGAAATTAATATATTGTATTAGTACGTTTGAAATGATTTTAAGGAATAAATTTTAAAATATGATAGTGAATGTAAGTAGATATTTGGAATTTGTTATGATATATGGTTATGAAAAGCTTATGGAACATTAACATCTGGATTCAAATACACCACTGCAAATACGCCAATATTATTTAAAGTATTGGATAGTTTTTAAAGCATGTGATATGTTGTACTGGCGAAATCAACAGATGATTAAAAGCAAACTAACAATTTTTAATTACCCAAGTTTAAACTTTGTTTTCGTTAAAATAATATTTGGATTCCGACGTGGCTACTAAAACGCGTATTTGGCTTGGAATTTGGGAGGCTATTAATTAAAATAAATCAAACGCTGCCAATTTCTCAATCCTACATTTCAAGCAATGCCGCAACCAGAAAAGTAAGTCCCTCCCGGAGGAATGATAACAAGTAGCCGCCGTTACAAAATGCGGCGTAAAATATCGGCTCAATTTCAGACCGAAGCGGAAACCGGCGGTGGTTTTAAATTAACCTACATTTACGGCAGACTTATTTATTGAATTTTTTATCTGCCACTGACATTTCTTTTGTGTTTTTGTCGAAGCTTTTAGTGGGACGGATTTATCTAAAAAACGCAATCGGTGGCGGGTGGAAGGAAAATGGTGGCTGTCCCCCAAATAATGCGAATGCAATGTTTGCGGAGGGCCATGAATCGAGCCCAATCAGCTTTGCCAATATTTGCAAGAGGTCGCATACACCTACCGGCTACCAAAATGATGAATGAACGATACCAATTGCTTTGTTTAATGATTTATGCCGCGTATAAACAAATCGTATCTGACCCGACAGCATTAGCGCGTCAAAATTCTTTCGTTCCCGGGAATAATTGTTCCGCGATAAATTAAAACTAAATAATAGACGCCCGGAGCAGAAAGGGATCGGGAGCGTACGCGTCCCTTTGCAAAATGGAGTAGTGATGGAATGCTCAGGAAATTAAGGCATCCCGCCTCGGACCGGGAATAGGAAGCAGTCATTTATTTTCATTGCGACTGGGATTTATTTTAAAGTGGCCCGATCTAATGCGCCCTCGGAGGGACCTAATCCAAATCCGATAGATCGACTGATGTTGGGAACAACCATCTGACATACACTTTCGCTTATCTTCTCTACAAATAAACCTTCTAATGCTGCTTAAACTGTAAAAAAACATTGAATTTTCATTTCTAATCTGATACTTTTTGGGGTATTTTTAGATCACATACATTTTCAGAAGTTTGATCTGAAAAACGAAAATGTATGTCTTGAGCGCCACCTATCAGGCGTGTGCCGAACCAGGATTTTCCACAGTTCTCCACTTTTCCTTGCCGAGTTTCAATGTAGTTTCCACATTTTCCGCTTACATTTCTACAGTTAGAGCTGCCACCATTTGGCTTACCTAAGAACTAAAATATTTGGCAGCTGTAGATAATAGATATCTGTTTTTATTATAATTTAAAATTAATCGGAATTAATTTGTTACGTTTTGATAGTTAATCCAGATTTGTTTTAGCGCAAGGAAAATAATTTAAAACATGGATTCGAATTTTCCAATTACGTTTAAGCTTCGTCTTCGATCTACCATTTCGTTCGTTTTGTTCTTACTTAAAATTCAGTGGAGAGTTTTGGGAAGGGTGCGCGTTTAGGAAATGATGCATAATGTTTCCGTGATTAGAGAGGGAAATTCTTTTCCAGATAATAACACAACAAAGCCGAGCTCATCGTAACGAGTCCGGCCCGAGCTGACAATTAATATTTCATTCGCGTCGTTTTAAGAAAAGCGGCTCGTTTGCATATTTCATTTTAGTCAGGAAATACTCTCTTCGCTTACTTATCATTTATATAACGAGCTAACATCAAAAAGAAAAAGAAAAGTTTCTCGGGCACCGAGGTGCTGAAATATTCAGGGCAAATCCGTAAATGAACAGCTCCCGATTTGAACATACGTGAGACTTCGCGAAGGGCTGCAGGAGGTATGTGGAATAACTAGAGTTCGAGATAAGACTAAAACATGGTTCTGTGGCCGATAACGCAAATTATCATCGGATGATTATGGTAATCAGGCCGCGCCATTAATTATGCAGGGTGAACGTTGAACCGGCAACAGCACCGGAGCGGCGCCTCCACCATAACGTCGCATTAGCGTCATTAAGCTAAAAAATGTTGCGATTTGAGTGTTTGTGTCTCGTTAAACGTAAATTACTAAGTACGTGCGATCGTTTATTAGGAGAGACATCAAAAAACGGGATCGTTAATAACGCTACCTCTGGGGCGTTCAAAATGGCCGTTCGTTTCAAAATTAGGCAGTTTAAACTGCAAAACAGGATGACGCCACGCCGTTTCGCTTTTAATAGAGCCGTCGATTTTCCCTCTACTGTTGTGTTCATTAATTCGAGTGACGGGTGACGCGGTGTTGAGACTGATAAAAGAATGGTAGAATGAGTTCGGCTGGGAGTTTTTATCGGGCGCCGCCGCTGCTCTCTCCGCACGTTGGGTCTCCACTCATTTGCACCGCCAGTCATTAATATCGGTCTAGTCGCCGCCTTCCTCCTTTTTTTTGGGATCCCGTCGTCTACTTACACAGGGCTTTATCTATCCCACTGCTTTCGACGATTTCCACGCATGGGATTTGGCTTTGCCCATTAGTCGTAACAAACCGAAAGCAAATTTGCTTGGCTCAAAATTATGTAATAGGTTTGGGCAAATGTACAATATATGCGTTAGAAGCTAACGAAACGCATACAATCCTCGCATAATTGGATGCGTGAGTCATCGTGAATACGCGGTAAGGGGTTGCTTTGCAAAAACGCGGTTTAGGGATGATACCCCCGCCTCAGAATTTGTTTGATATATTAGGAGTCTGGAGTACTTTTATCTCTGTTTGTGAAAAAATAACCATGCTTCTGGAACTCCCCTGTTCACCTTGTTAAGGAGTTATTTTTGTTTGGGGAATTTACAAAAAGTGGTATTTTTGATAAAATGTAAATAATTCATCTCACACTATATTAAAATCCTTTAAGATGAAATGCGGCATCTTTGCACCAAATATTTAATTAACCCAAAATAGAAACAGCTCTAGCTACAGGGATTTCCAAATCTAATCGTTCTTAAAACGAAATACATAAATTTTTACTAAACAGCATTTTCTGAAACAACGCCTTGGTTGATTAGTAATTTCGACGAACAATACGAGGGTGGTTTTATTGTCCCTGATGTGGAAGCAAATGACTTAGACATTTGAAATAACTTTATTTCTCAACATAATCCCCTAAGAGGTTAACACACTGAGCATGACGATAATGCAGAGCTTGAACGCCTTTAGAAAAAAAATCGTTGTCCTGCATTGCAAACCACTCATTCACACCAGCTACCACCTCTTTATTGTCCGAAAAATGAGTTCCCTGATGTATTAATTTAGGGAACAAGTGAAAGTCACAGGGGGCCCAGAACTGGCGAAGATGGGGGTTGTTCTAAAATTTCAAATTCAGCATTATGGATAGCAGCCTTAGAAACACAGCTTTTATGAGAGGAAGCGTTGTCTTGGTGGGACAAAACGCCGCTTTTCAGTTTTTCCCTTTTTTTCTTTATAGCCTTACGAACTTTTGGTATACATTTAACGGAATAGCCTCCTGTTGTTGTGTAACAACGTTAATAATAATCAACAAAGAATTCCCTCAGAATCCCAAAACACTGTTGCCATTTTCGTCACGACCATAAGGAACCACAGTGTCACCCTTCCATACTCTGCCGTTTTGCCTCCGAATCAAAGTGGTGAACCAAGATTTCATCTACAGTTACAAAAAATTCCAAAAATCCATCCAAATCGCTAGCCATTAGTCTTAAATTGCTCGCACCAGTAAGAAACCTGGCACACTTCTGAATAGGTAACAACCTTTTCGGAATTCATCCGCACATGTCTCACCAATACATTTGACCATAATTCTCCGATGACTTAGTACAATATCATGGGTCAAATCTATATTTTCTTGAATGACAGCAGTATTTGGTAGTCAAGCACCTGGTGCATGTTGACAGTTCCTTCCTAATCCCGGCACCAATCATTAATTACTTGATATAACGAGGTAGAATCACCCAACACTGCAGGCAGTCTTTCTCTCGAACTTCAGCAAAATCAACAGCATCACAGTAATATTAAATGTATAACTTTTATAAACAAGAAGGTAGGCACCCGCAACTTGGCATATATTTATGATAATAACGGACGTTTCTAAGAAAAAAATTATCCATTTGCCGGTCAATGCCTTCTAGGTTAGGGACAACCATCCTCGTGTAGGTGTATGTTCATTGGTTACTAGCGTTTGGGGGTTTTCATAATTTATTTAAAAATTGTGAGCAGCTGGGCACCAGCTTTTTCCTTATCACGTGCTTCTCCTCAGCGCTGACATTTTAGGCAAATTTATTACAGTCTGGTTTTTAAGTTATTGTTAACTTCTCTATTTTATTTCTTGCAAAACCCGAGGATATCTTTCGATCAGATTGGGTGACTATATGTACAGTTTCCCAGCTAACTGACCCAGGAACCGCATTCATTGAAATTTACATATTTCCTATTTTACGTTCGCAGCATACTGCGTGCAAAATGGGAAGCGTATTTTTATTACTCGCTCTTACTACTGTCAGCTCCTGCCAAAGAAAGTAATATTTAAGTTTAAAATTAAACAAATAACTTAAAAACTTCATAAATTGAATGCACATCTTTTATGTTGTAAAAAAATAACTACATTTTACAGTATTTGTGTGTTATTTTCTAAACAAATGTTTGTTTACCTCTGGAAAAGCCTTTAAAACGACTATTAAAACAATACTCTTGAATTTATGCATATTTTTGGATATTTTCTGAATATAACCAGTAAAAATTACTTCCTATATGAAGCTATGTTTGATAAGCGTTATCTCTTACGAGATGTATTGCCTTTAAGGTACCGCAGGCATAGAGGACTACACGTGGAGGTGAACTTCCTATCACAGGAGGTGTAAATACTTCCCCCGCAGCACAGAACTAGTAGGCACCTTACCAGTAGGCTAAACAACACAAATATTAGATAATAACAGCAGTAGATTGTTAGCAAAAGCATCCTTAATAATGAAATCTAAAAAAATATAATTTACCATGCGTTTCCGCGTTAGTTCAGTTCACTAGGGGTCCCCGTATCCCGTATATGTCGCGTAATTAAATATTATGGTATAGTTGGCACTTTAGTCTGATATTATATTTGACAGGGGTGCATATTAATAAGGGATATGCTACAGCTATATGTACAAGATAGATAGCAAAGATTTGGCAAAGACATGTACATTGTACATCAAAGTGATCCTTGTATCATAGGATAATAATAATAGGAGTTATTAGCCTATGATTGTGTTTAAGAAACTATGGATATGGGTTTATACATATGACAAAACTAACCATTCTCCAATTTATCACACCATACTCTTCGTACATTAACCTTCCTATGACATATACAAGGTGCTGAAGTGAGAATATGTGCTCTCTAGAGTATGACAGCTTGTTTGACTTGTAAGGTTCATGAGGCTGCTGTTTTTCCATATTAAAATATCATGCGGTATCAGAGTAGGCAAAATGGGCAAAAGTTGATAATACAAATTTCATGTCGGTTCCTTGAAAACAAAATTGTTAATATAGAGCGTACAGTGTTGCAGTACTACTTACTTAATTTTTAGTTTTGTTGTTAGCAAAATATGAATAAAAATGACCACACGTTAATTCAACTATTACAGCACTTCCTTGAAAACAATTTAAATTATGAAGTATTTACGTATATTTTAGGAATATGGAAATCAATACACTTTTAAACGATTGTCACCTGCAGGGTTTAAAATCATTGAGGTGCACCCTTAGCAAAAGTTTCTATTCAGGTCTTGAAAAGCCTACGCGTTTATTTCGAAATACCTTAGATTAAAGCAAATTTAGAATCAGCGAAAACAGAAAGTTGCCTAAAAAGATCGCTTGCGTATGGATAAAGTCCTTTTAATTTTGTTCTATACAGGGTGGGCCATCTCAATTGCTCCCTCCTTTTAAATCCACAACCAAACATACATGAATCACAGAAACTTAGATTATTACATGTTTTTATAGTACAGAAATGAATCACAATTGCTTTTTGCCAAGTAGGTCTCTTATTAGTCATATTAATTATATAAGTATTTAATAATAAAAGCATTAATAGGTACAACCTTAAAAGCAATAAATAATAAATAGTAAAATTTTATTTAATTTAGTAAATATTCAAAATTGCTACCATCCGCTTCCACACATTTTCCAATTTTTAAAAACGAACCTTGCACTGGAACAAGCATATCAGGTGTAACTGATATACATACCTTGATTATTCTATTTTGGATATCATGCTGTTTTCCTGTGGAGTTCGATACACTATTTCTTTAATTGTACCCCAAGCAAAACAGTATAGTGGACTAATATCGCAACGTTTTGATAGTCATGAATACACAGCTCCTCCTCCAGTCCAATTTACTCCAACTACATTATTTAAATAACTCCTAACAACCCAGTTTCAACAATCCGAGTAAAATGTTTCATAGGAAATCAAACAAACGATGCCCAATTAAATGTTTATAGACGAAGTGTGAACCAATAATATGGTTACCTACTATGCCACACCAAACATTAACAGAAAAACTCGTTGAAAATGAGTAACACGATTCTACGCGTATCTATTCACTTCACTATTGTTTGAGAATTTTACCTCATCCCTAAACAATACACAGGTTAAAAAAGATACATCCAGAAGAAGTTAATTCTTACAAAATTGCAATCTTCTCTGAAAGCCATTTTCATGTAGTTCGTGCGCCAAGGTAACGTGATGGGAATAAAATACATTTGCTTTCAGAATTCTTCTAAGTGAACTCAATTTTATTTACAGCCATATTGACATCTTGAAAGATATCTAGTGATATGTTATATTTGTTGAAATTATTAAAATTATTCCTTATTCACAACTTTTAATTGGGTTTACTAAAATTTATTCCCAAAATCTGTAAATTTCCTATACTTTCATCAAGTACGTTAGTAATCTTACTTATCTGTAAAAGTTTGGGTAATTTAAAATTCGTAATTAAACATTTATAACTTTATAAACCTTCTTCTTAGTCAAATAACTTATTACTTATTAAATGGCGGTAGTCTATTTCAAATAAATATTTGCTTGAAACGGTAGTATTTTAGAGTGCCTTCATGAATTTGAAAATACGGTAACTGTTATCAAAACTACAAATTCATAAATCAGACTTGATTTTAGATCTAATTACAGAGTTAAGCAACATTTTTAATCAACTAAGATATTCAAAATAATAACAGACTAATGTATTAGATATTAAACCCTATCACTCTATGTAATGCATTTAGGCAAATTGACAACCTTAAAATACTGATTAAATGAATCTCCATCATGTAAGTTTGTTTGATTGTTTTGCATCTAAACTAGTCTTTGAAA
>JABXWE010048014.1:0-14109 GCA_014611495.1 Limonius californicus
ATCTTCACGAATTACATTGACTTAGGTTATAATGGATTATAATTTGTATTTACTATGCGTTAGCAGTATTTTTTAATGTGAAGATAACTACGTGGTACATGCAGTGTGGATTTATTTAAATCCTTTCTGTTGTTATTCTACGTAATTTTTCCATTACATTGATTGGTATGATTGGCGCAAAAACTCCAATGTGGGGATAACTGGACCCTTATAAGACATTCGGTTTTTCCATTTATAAAACATTTAAGAGATTGTATACAGAATCCGCCGGGTCTATCAAGCAATTCTTACACTTATTTTTGCCACGTGCGAAAGGTTGTTAGCAATTTACAGGATCATTGTAATCCCTGAGAATGTTATGTTATGCATTCCGATTTAAATGTTTTATATTTAAGAATAAAAAATAACAATTCTATACTTTGATTACTATTAAACAGTTGTATTAAATGTTATAAACTGTATAGTTTAAGTAAGAGCACATATTTGGTTTTCCATGATCAGTCGTTATCAGCTAAATTTTGTTGATCATACTGGAGTATATACACTAACATTTGAAAGATGGAGAACATATTCTAGTGCGGTGCGAACAAATTGACAAGCTATTTATTCTAAGTGAAATTATTTATTATGCTTTGAACCTTCAATAAAATAGTTCGACAAATTTCGGTGTGGGGGTAGCTCGCTTTCTGGACAAATCGTCGATTATGACTTGGGTTCAATTCCCTAGTATTATCACGCAGTCAAACAAAATCCATCACACACGATTCCTCAATCCAGTTAGCAACCGTGGAATCTAAATGTCAAAACTTTTCTCTGTAATTTTGGTAATCTGCGCTTCTACCTACCGTAGTGGTAAGGAGAAGCACATGGCAGAGAAGAGGCGAATGCTCAATAGTGGGACGAAAAGACTGTTAAGGTCGATGACAAATTTCGAAATGAATGTATTAGTTATTCGAACTAGTTTTAGAAACAATTTCACAAACTCCTTCCAACGATATTCAAATAATTAATTGCATTTACCATGAATATTTGTCGGGTAATGGTACTTTCATTAGTTAATAAGGTAATGAAAAACTGTTCAACACATACCTAACGTTTCCCGCGCCTAACAGAAGGCAACCCGTTTTACATATTTAGGAATTTTAATATTTCGAAGTTCGTTCAGGCAAGACGATGCTACGCGGTTTTGATTTTAAAATTTTGGGGGAAGGAGATTCTAAATTACAGTTTTCCGTAAGTAGATCAGTGGGTTAAACATTGTCAACCTTACTGGACGTTTATTGTGAATAGTAAATTATTTATTGAAATCGTTTGTCGATTGGGAATTAGTTTTCCGCTTTGAGAGTCACTTCACATAGGAGCTTTTCCCATAGTTGAAGGGAAACAATTCTCCGGGAAATTATTTTCCAATAAAGAATTTACGCCGGTAAAGAAGATTTGGTTTGGTGTTATGCTAGAGTCCATCAACTGGTGAATTGGTTATAGCCAGAAATTGTTGTCTTATCGTAATCTCCAGAACCTTAATCCTAATGTCAAATAAATTTAATTAGGCAAAAAGTGGTGCAGCGGGACCAGAAATTAAGACGACGTAGTAGAAAAACTCTACATTTATACGTAGTGTGCAAATTGATAAGCTGTCCTCGCCGAGTAACCTTGTGAAAGTTTTTCCCGAACCGAGTCGACACCTGGGCCTATCAATAGAGATTGATGTATGGACGAGCTGATTGCAGCTGATCAAGGGAAGTGCCTTTTTAAAAACTGTATATTCTTGTCTTATTGTTCACGATTTCGTTGTTTATTTAAGAATTAATTTATTAATTGAATGGGGTCGACGAACTGTGTCATTGGGATTAAATTACGGTTATGTGTAAATATGAAATAATATTGTAATATTCCATATTCCAATTTTACGTAAAGCAGATATACAGGGTACTCCAATAGTGGGTTGATATTGCGTTGTAAGAGTTCACGCTTTCAGGATAATTTTTGATCGTCGATCACGCATATATTCGTGACGCGAAGGCCTTCGAAGTTACGGAATGCGCTAAACATTTCTAGCATATGGTTGTGTAACGCAATACAGGTCCTAAAAATTGTTTGGGTTTGCCAAGTTAATTTTCGTTATATCCCTGTAGATTAACGTAAAATTGGGGCTTCTAATTTTAGTTTAAATCATTGTTCTTGCACAGAAATTTAGAACTGTGAATGGGTTGTTGGTTTATTAAGTAAACAGAGATTTGGTTGCAACTTGTGTTTTATTTTACGACGACTTATGTGGATCTAAGTCTACGTAAAGGATAGATATAACTAATATAAAGGTAGGTGATTACTTTTCTTGGGGTCCGACTTCTCATTTACCACCTCGGAGGATGCTAGAAGATTATAAGTCGGTGGCGCCTATTATTTGTTTTGAACCTAGTTCTTCTTCGATTGGGTTTCCGGGAATCTAGCATCTGTCAATGTGTAATTGTCTACCTAAAGAGTGACGGAGTGATGAGGTTGTTTTTGAAATTCAACCAATTTTTGTATATACCTAGTAAAGATGAAAGGCGTGACACGTTATATTAAACACATTTTTGTCTGTAGAAAGTGGACTACTTTTTTTAAATAATTAAACTCTTGGCATGACAGGTCATATTTCAACTATCCTGTGTTCCGAGAGCGGTGTAAGATCTATAGTAAACTTCATACGAAAACACGTTTCCAACAAAACCAACTTTGAAAATTAAAAAAAAATTTATATAGATATTTTGATATACTGATAGTTCTAGAGAAGTTATGTGTTAAATTTGTAATTTTAAGTTTGTTAACCTTGTATTTGTTGTCAATACCAGGATCATTGTATCAGTGGCTAGGAATAGTTAAGAAGTAATATTAGTCTGACTTATTTTGCCAGAATAATATATCACCCAAATTAATATTTCATTCTTAGTGTTTCAATTTCAATTGAAATACTTCGAAATATATATAATACAACATCGTACACGGTGACAAACTTTCTTAAATTTCACATAATTGTTAAAAACGGTTCCATCCCTACGTTGTTGTCATTTTACTATTAGTTAAAGTGATTTATTCATTTTTATTATTTTTTTATTCTCCGGGCACTTAGATTAGAAAGCTTGAGGATTTTGTTATTTGGCTGGACCAGTAAATGATTGGCAATAGTATATCGTCCACCTTAACGTAGTCTTTTAACCAATCTATCTATCTGAAAATCTCGTAATTTATGTGGGTAAATATGGCTTTGTTAAATGTCACATATCCCTTGTAAATTGATTTTATAATTTATAGAACGCATTGTCGTCGGCCTCCACGTAATTTTAATACAGCAATAAATAATACCAACTAAAAACCTCAAAACCACCGACAACAATGCTTTTACTGCATCTTTCAATGAAAAAATATATTAACTGTAGTTGTCATGCAACCTAATAAAAATAAGCAGTGCCCCTTCAGAAAGTAAAGTAATCATGAACGGATAATAAATTGAACGTGTAAGACAATTTTTGAATCAACCGATTGAATGACGTGGATTGGTAGAGGAGAACAGCACCCCTGGCCGCCCAGATCCCGGAGTTAAGTTGGTTAGATTATTAATTGTGGGGCCAATTCGAAATAATAACGATATGTTAGGTAGGGCAACCAGATCTCTCTTAAGAAGAGCCACAATGTGTCTCGAGAGCAACGGTGGCCATTTTGAACAATCTTTAGAGTGAATTTAAACTAAAATAAAAATAAATATTGGCTTATCTGAAACTGTAATTATTTAATGAATAATAATTTAACACTCAGTATTTCGAAAACGGTTTACTTCAGGGCATAACTTTATTAAAAATTTTAACTATATTTAGTCTAAAGATTACGTACACGAAGTAGTGACCTCATGTAGTGGGACACCCTGTATAATGACAAAACTGGCATATTATGAATTGCACTGTTTAGAAATCTTTAACAAAATCAACTAATAAATCGGAGAATCTGGCAGATCACAGAAGGGCAGTAGCAAACCCGACATCCATATCCTTTTAACATAATCCATTATTTAGTAAATCTGTTACTTAAACTGTACTGTAAAGTTCCGACGAATCCGACGTCTTAAATTGTCTAGATTGTTTGGGCTATAAATGTAAACTCTCGATTTTACATGACACCATAGAAGGAACTGTAGCGGTAACTCAGATGATCGCGCAGGACACTCAAACGATCCTCGCCGTTATTTCTATGGGTTCATGTGAAAACGCGAGTTTATATTAGTAGGCCAAACAATGTAGAGCATTTAGGGCGGCGCCCGATTAAATTATAAATGAAAAGTATCAGCCCGGAAATTATTGGGCGTGCGATATAAAGTGTTTGCACACGTGCTTGTTAATGGTGGACAATTTCCGTTGGGTAATGTTTTTTATAATGTTCTTATTTTCATTAAAAAATAATTCTAAATAGTATGAACTTTATGTGTATTTAGCTCAAAAAAATTATTATGTGGGGCACCAATTATATTATACCACCATTTAACTGGTGAGATGTATCAAAATAAGGAGGAAAAAATGGTGTTGCCGTTTAAAAAACATTTTTGATGATGTCATAGCACAGAAACAAATGGCGATAGAAAAAATAGGCGAGGAAGTGCCTTAAAAAACAAAATTGACGTGGTTCATGGCTTTCCCAGAAAACATTAAATAGCAAAATTATGAATTTCGTTCAGAGCTGTAATGGAAATACGTCAGAATACCTACGGTTCGATCCTATTTACGTAAAACCATAAGAAATTTTGATAAAGATAGCAAGCATTAAAGCAATCAAACAACGATTACCAGCGAATGACTATCTTTTTGTTGTTTTTAAAATAATGTGAGGTTATGTCGAAAATTAAGTATAAAATAATAAAAAGAATAGCACCGCTCGGGAATAGAGAAACCGGGCTTTCAGCGCGAGAGCCTGAGACTTCAGAGCAGTCCATTTAGACTCTTCGTTGGGCGATGTCATTATTGCGTATAATAGTGGTACTCTGCGAATTGGGTTTTTAATTATTTCAATAATTAATTTAAACTGAGTATATTAACTCCCTAATAACTGCAATCGCTAACAAATGACAAACCAATTTGTAAATGCGAAATGCAGTATTTAATAATATCTAGGAAGACAGTATCGACACAACACTGTTAATGTATGATTCCAGATGGTAGGCATATTTTTGTTTTATTTTACATTTTACATTAATAGCGCACTAATGTGAAGCGGCGGACTAAATTTAAAACAATTATTATGTAGAACTCTTAAACGTTTCTTAAAATTGAGCGTTACAGAAGGCAACGTTCCAAGCAATGATCAATACTAAAAATTTTAATTTTTATAAGCAGCTTCTAAACATTCATTTACCTAATCGAAATAGCCAAAAAATACTTGTGATAGTGCCCGTACATAGGGGGCACTGCATATTATAATTTGTCCAAACATAATTTTTCTAATATTTCATATAAATAAGATATCAAGCTGATTTGTCTTAGCAGATACCCTGTATACCAAAGTCCTGTAGGTATTATTTTGTTGTGATTTTTTATAATTGACAAATTCTATATTTTATTCACATATACGTATATCGAGTATAACAAATAAAGTTTTCCCGAAATTTTTCTTTTTCAGTATGTCTGAATGGCAACCTCGACACCGTAAGGTAAAAGAGGAATTGATAAAGAAAGAAAGAATTCTTTTTTGATTTGCATATTCTGTTTTACGGGGGAACTGAAATATAACGTTGAACAAAGAAACCTCTCACCCACGGTGCGGCGTTGACACTAAATATTGGGGATTTCTAAAAAAATATAGAATTTTCTAAATATTTATACCACACTGAAAAAGAGATAGTAATAAAAATAAATAATATTACTTCAATTTATTAAACAGAAGTTCTAGCTCTCTTAAATTTCTAAAACTGAAAGCTCTGGAAATGCGATTATTATTTATTTATATCACGTTGGAAACATATTTTAGATATATGTGGAGGAAACTAGGCAACTGTAACACCTGAAAAAGATTGACAGGTGTTTTATTATTTCAGTGCCAGCATTATTTATATTCTATGACGACGCGTGACGGCAATCTTTCGATTAAGTATATACTGAATATTTTCTAAAATCATCATGCAATAATTCATAAAAAAAAAACTAAAACATTAATCTTCCTTGCTTTAAAATTCTGAAAAAATAGGTAAGGTTACTTCTCTTAAAAGAAAGTTTTAGTCACAGGATAATTCAGTAATTACTGCAACTACTAGTATTTACCTTACGATACCATACGAAACCGAGGGCCTACAAACTGCTTTGTGAGATATGAACATAACTTACTTCATCAAAGGGGGTAAATGCAATCGAAATGTCTGAATTCACCGCAAATGATCAAAATCACTTTGAAGCAGTAATTTGAAAGGAAATTGAAATGTCTGCGAAACAGATAACCATCTGATATCACATTGAAATCAGTTGCAATCGTTCTCAAAACATTGATATAAATCCACCTAAAACTTCTACTAATTTCTTTTTTAATTGGACTTTTCTTGGTTTCTTTTTTCTGGAAAGAACAAATTAAACTGCTTCTTAGAACTATAATGGTTTTAGTTAGACCAATGGGAATGGATATCAATCGGAATTTTCTTTAAATCCAAAATAATCTAACTGTAACTGTTCTTACAAAATGGTGATATACTAGGGGTAATTATGCAGGGCGTTTGTAAGCTACATAAGATATTGTAACTTCAATGATATTAATAATATCGAAACTGTTTTAGTTTTAAATATACGTAGGCAAGCTACAAAATGGAGCTTCTAAATTTAAAAAGTTTTATTTTTCTTTAGTAAGACCTGGCTTATGAAAATTACTAATAGTAAATCAAAAAGTATAAAGCAATTGCTAATTGTGAAGATTTCATAAAAGAATGTTCCATTGTCGAGATAGAACGTTCAATTATAATAGATTATCTTATATCCTATTATTGTATATGTGTCATTATTCTGATATTTCTCCTAATTGTATAGATACATGATTTTGTTTTGTATGTTCGTCTGAGTATTCTCTTTATCCTGTTAAATGTTTTGTATTTTTCTGAGAGTTTTTTATTGGAACACCCAAATTTTCTCTTTTTATGTAGTGGTAAGTACATTTTCCTATATAATTACCCATGATGCGATTTTAACAAAATACTCCATTATATCCCATAAGATGTAAAAATGTAAAATTCTTGAAATTAGCCTATCTAATGGCAAAAAATAGTTCAACTGTCAATTTTCTGGTTTTCCTAATTGTAGTGACCTTTTACTAACTCTTGTTAATTTAATTCTCACTATCTCTAACTGATACCATGCATGCGACGATAATTTGTCGCAACCCTCAAATAGTCGAACTGATTTCTGGTTTCATCCAAAAGAAGATACCTTTATACACTCTCCTGCAAAAGTCTGCTCTATACTGTTTAAATTTATCGTAACCCTGCCATATTCCAAAATAACCGGCACAATATGTCGTTCTCCTGTATAATAATGGCTTCGTACTCCCGCTACATAAACAATATTTGATAATGTTTAGTATTTTTATGGACGGTATTCCCAGAACCCCCTGTTGTATGTTTTTTATATTCAAGGTATTGTATGTGCTATTTATTTGAATGGCCTGTCTAAACAATGCCATCATTACGACCAATGCCTTTCAATTTTATGAAAATAAATTGGCATTAAATAAGTCAATATTGTTAATTATTTCACAACGTATCCTAATTTTGTTACATATAAACAAGCTGTGTCGAGATGTAAAACCGCCACATAAATGTCAGTAAACACGAATTAACAATATAATTATTTAATTAACTCCTCGTTGTAGCAACCTTTCTTCCATGGAAGTGGATTTGATAATGAACCTATCAAAGTCAATTGGATACAGAAATCTAGGCACATATTTTAAAGCGTATTAACTTCACCGAGTCGAAAACTGTACCGATTCGATACATACAAATATGCATCTTATGTAAAAGTCGCGTTTGGGTCTGGCGCGTGGTTTAAGAAAAGTTGCTAACAAAGCATACAGAATTAATGTATAAATACATAATGATTAATGTAGAATCCATTTTTATTTTTAGGAATTCCAAACCATGTGAGAAAATTGTTAGTGGTAGGTATACTACGCGCTGATTTCAGAAAAATATACAGGGTGTAGGGGAAGTGGGAGCAGATCCGCATATGGGGGCAGTAAAGAAACTGGAATGGTTGGGTACAAATGGGTCGAAAACTTTTTTAAAGGGAATCCAAATATTAGTCTCCGCAAACCAGAACGAACATCAGGAGCTAGGGCCATGGGCTTTAACAGGGTATCAGTCGGTAAATTTTTTTGACTGGCTTACTGAAACAATGAACAAATACGAGTTCGACCGTGCCGAAGAAAATTTCTAAAGTCCTGGCAAGAAGAGGTAAAGTTCAAGTTGGCTGTTTAACTTCAGCCGAACGTGGTAAGACAATCACGGTTGAAATTTGTATGATCGCCTCAGGTCAGTATGTCCCTCCTCTGTTCGTTTTCCCAAGGGTTAGAGCACCCAAGAATATCAATATTTTAGACACAGCTCCACCAGGCTCAGCCGCAACTTATCATCCAAGTGGCTGGATGCAAACTGAAATATTTTTGTCGTGGGTTGATCACTTTCTGATTCACACAAAACCAACAAAAGAAAAGCCGATACTACAATTATTCGACGGCCACTCTACCCATACCAAAAATTTGGCTTTCATCAACAAGGCTCAAGAAAACCACGTCATTGTTATTTGCTTTCCACCCCACTGCTCTCATAATCTCCAGCCACTAGACGTAGGCTTTATGGCACCATTAAGCCAATATTACTAATCAGAAGTAAAAAAATGGAGGCGCCATAACTCTCCAAGAATGGTGACTGAGTATCAGATTCCAGAATTATTTGGATTGGCTTATATGAAAGCAGCTGTTATGTTGACGGCTATAAACAGTTTCAGACAAACTGGCATATACCCTTTGAACCCTGAAATTTTTGAGGTTTGGAGATTTGAACCAGCCGAAGTAACGGACAGGCCAGTTGCAGCAAAAATAAATTCCACAATGGAAAATACTACCATTACTTCTAAACAACTTCCTCAGGAAGAAGATGATTATGACAGTGATTTCCAGCACTCAGATGTGTCATCTTCAATTTTGCAGAATACGCCTCCTTCTGTTTTGCGTAATTTGGAAATTGTGTCTCACGATGCAAGAATACCATGCTCATCTCCTCCTCTGAATGCAGCAACATAGGCAGCAATGACAGTCACTGTTCAGGCTCAAGTTCATCTAGTTCCAGTTCCAGTTCAACTATCAACCAATCCAGCACAGTCGTCCTTCCAAGCTCATTCACTACAACCATCATTATCCACAAGCTCGTTTAGATTAACGTCTCCCGGAGATCCTATTAAGATACCTGGTGGAGGAAGACCGGTGACGTCTCGTGCAACAAACAGAAAAGGAAAGAGTGTTATTTTAACAAGTTCTCCGTATAAATCGGAACTAGAAGAAAAAGGGCTACAAAAAAATAAAACTTTAAAAAAAGAAAGCCCCAGAAACAACAAAGACATTTAAAGGAAAAAAGATGCCTGAAACTAATACAAAGAGAGAATTAAAACGAAAGAGACAAGCGGTGAATCATTTATTAAGAAATTCAAACAAAGTAGTGATGATAGTGAAGAAAAAGACGGTGAATGTATTTATTGCCAAGTCCAAGTCTACTGATGGGTGGATCAAATGTACAAAATGTCCTGGATGTCCACGGGGTCGATTGTGCCCTGCTGTAGGGGCTAGACCGTTTGTTTCCTTTTTTTAATGAATATACTTTTGATTACTTTCTATGTTACTTTTGTGCTTAAAAACTGATATTAACGAAAAAACTGATAAGTTTTATTTTGTAATAAAAGTGTTTAAAATGCTCAATTACTTTTCTTTCTGTTCATTTTTACTAACTGAACGTTAAGGGGGCGATTCTGCCCCCGCTACCCCTACTATTGAAACAGCAAATGTTATATGTCGTCTGCAAAAACAGTAAAGGTTATTTCGTATTTACAACAAAATAATATATTTGCGATATCATTATCATTATCGAAATTATAGCCTGGTCAGAGATTTACGAACTCCATACATACAACATGCCTCACAAAAGTGTGGACACTGATGAACCAACTTTACTTAAAAGTGCAGTACCAGACAAAAACGATCGGAAAAAACTTTCGATTTAAATCAAATTCTGTATTGAGTGTTAGCAGCTACATACGAATTTTTTAATAGTTGTTGTTATTATTAGCTACCTGAAATATCACGGTCATACCTTCAACTTATAATTTTTAAAATGCGTTTAAAATGTAATTCTCCAATTTCTATTAATACTTCTACTTTTAATATTAATATTAATTAGTGAAAACATTAAATGTCAAAAAGGCCCTGCAGCGTAAGCTATGGGGACGTAATGGTTGAAAGGCGGTAGGCTCCATTACCTCCCGGTTCACCGCGAAAAGCCAAACCCGTAGTGAAAAGACACCTGAACACTGCTTCAGCGGTAAACGAGAATTGTATTAAGTATTAATTAATAAATGATTTATGTGTACTTCATTTTACCTATCATAAAATCTCAATACCAACACTTCTAGCAAAGTTTGTGTTGTGAAGCTTAAGGTTACCTACCATCTTTTACTATCCGCCCGTGGGCGGAAAAAACAACATACTGCCTTGGAAAGTAAACACATGACCATATTCAAACGATCCCATTAAAAAACTGTATTTACATTTATCAACTTTCAATTTTTTAGCAATCCGGTAGAAATTACTCCTATTTGTTAATATTCAACGCAAGGGCAACGTGTCGAATTGATATTATATTACGTATTAAAAATTCCATAAAGCTGCATAAAATATGTAAAAATTTCACTAACATGAGGTATTCCCCCCAGAGAGAAATACATTCTGTCTGCTTTGCTGTTTGTAGAACAAAACAGGCGTCCAATCTATTATTAACTGTCAGTAAATCTTTCCCTACGGCGAACAAGGACAAGAGGGCTAAAATCAGGAGAAAAGGTATGCTGCGACTTAATAAACATGTCGGTGCATTATGGTACAGAAAAGTTTTAATAAGAGTAGCAGAACATTTTTAAAGTACATAAAATTGCCAGTGTTATTTCAGGGAGTAATGGAATATGTTTTCAGAGCTCGCGTTTCCCCCGAAATTGAATTAGCGAGACTGTCGTTGATGTCAGTTATTTCATTTCTCGTTATTTACCTTTTTATACATGTTCTGATGAAAATACATTAATTAAAGGATATGCCCATTTCAACAGCAAGAACCATTCAACTTTCTAACAAACTAATCCAGTTCGTATCGCAAAAGGTTAGAATTAGTTGTCTAACACAGAACGTTTACCGTATCGCTAATTAACGCATTAGTTGAAAGCCGAGAAGTTTTAAGACTGTTGCGTTCTAATATGAATTGTCTTGTCACATCTCTAGAATAATTACCCCCCATAGGGTATAATTTACGTGTTTACGCTTCGAAAACGGAACGCTTCCATTCACATAAATATGTTTTAGAGGGAGAGATGTACATGTTTGGAGGCAAATAGGTGTAAAGCAAACAGTAATCATTCGGGAACCGTAAACGTAACAAAAAGATGCGAGAAAATGGAATTGTAGAGGGCAAATAAAACCGACCTCATGCACGAAAGGACATTCACAAAACCATTAAGAGAACCTACAGATATTAATTCATAATATGTAACTTTGCCTCACGTTTATGTTACAGTTTATTGATATTAATTACTTGGAAAAGATGGGCGTCGTCGTAAATAATAAAGCAGAAAAAGCTTCAACCTATTTTGGTTTAATATCGAATTAAATTAATTAAGGAAATGGAAAAAGACGCGACTACAAAGAAAGGGTAAGTTTGACAAAACACCAATAATTAAGGCTGGTCATGCCATCTAGGAAATAGTAGATTGTTTTACAAGTTTAGAAAAGTGTCAGTTTTCCAGCAAGTGCAAATGTTTAATTATCGAGCGAGCGCAGCGAAGCGAGTCAATTAAATTTGCACGAGCATGGAAGAAACACTTTTCAAACGTGTAAAACATCCTATTTTTTCGTATACTTAATGGAAAAGGATAATTAAAAATTTAAAATTTGACATAACATATTTTAAAATTTGTCATAAAATTTAATCAAGCAAGATACTGTGTTGCTTCCTTGATTACATATACTAAAAGTGTTGCTAACATGGTAACAAAACATTATAACGACGAGTAAATAAAAAAAAAAGTGTTGGTAAGAAGAAAAGTGTTGCTAACAAGAAAACTAACACATTTCTTTACGATTTTGTTGCTAACAAGAAAACTAACACATTTCTTTACGATTTTCTCACAATATAGTATGTTCTTTTCCATTAAGGATACGAAAAACAAATTTTTTATAGTAAATGTCATTTAATAGATGTACAACTTATATTTCCTCGAACATGAAATAAATAAATCATAAAATCATCTAAAGTTTTGTCGCCCCCTAATAATGCAGTTCTGGTTACGGATATTTCAAGTTCCAAACTGTTGAGAATTGTTTGACTGTTAGCTGTATTGACATACATATTCACAGCTTTCTACGTCAGCCACAGCCATACCAAGGACCATTAAAGCTCTTTCTCCGCAATAAAATCGTTCACATAATGAAATACCAATAAAGAGTGCTTAAAGAAAAGGAAAAGATGTTATAGTTCCTGAAATGGCAACAACCACAGGTTTCCACAGTAAACTGGCCTATCGCTATTTTCGGTATAAACAACATAATCTTTTCCAAAGTTTGTAACTTAATGATTAAACCTAGAACACACTAAATCTAGTGAAGCGTTAGACATATTATAAATAAATTTAATAAGCTACAAAATATCAGCCTATGCTTTGACACAAGATATATTTGTAGACTGACGTGAAAACAGGTTGTAGTAGGCAATGTGGTAATTTCAAGGTCGATATTGCTGAGGTATGCTTCCCTTGTGCTGATTATAGTGCTATTAACTCGCTTTAACTTTCCATTAAATATGTCCATTTCCGCCAACACAATATCAACAAATCGAATTCCATATTGATATGTATAAAATCATGTAAGTGAAAATCTTAGACATCAATCTGATAATGAAAATCTCATGGTGTGTCTGCTATAAAATGGTCAGTACAGACAGTCATAAAGCGATATCCTGGAAAACATATGAATTTGGTTTAGCATGTTTAGGTGCCCACTTATAATTTTATACATTATTTAACCCACCAGCAAATGGCAACGTTAGGGACTCCCCATTATAGAATTATAAATTATCATAAAGTTAAGGGATTTCCATTAAATGAAAGTAAATTACTATAAAGTTAGGGGACACCTATCAGGAAATGGTGAAGTTGAGGGTTTTCCAGGACCAAATCGTAAATTATTACGAAGCTAGGGGTTCTTATCATACACTATTGAAGTATCATAAAGTTAGGAGCTTCCTAAATTATTATAAAATTAGTAGTGCTGTCAAGAATCGGAAATTTGGACGAATCGATTCTCGATTCTAAAAAGTATCGATTCCACAAAAATCGTTTCTCGATTCTACAATCGGATTTCGATTCTCGATTCTAGAATCGGATTTCGATTCTAGAATCAAAAATCGCTTTTCGGTTCTAGAATCTAGAATAGTTTCCCAATTCTAAAATCAAGAATCGTTTGTCTTCTTTTGAAACAAGAATGGTTTGCGATCCCAGGATTGAAAATAGTTTCCAAATTCACATCTTTAGAATTGAAAAATAGATAGGAAGTGAGATTAGTCTTCCAATTTCAGAATTATGAAAGTCTTCGAACCTATAATCGGTATATATTTTTACGATTTTAGAATCTCTTATGTATTACATATTTGGTAGTAGAAAGTATAATCAACACTTTTTAATTTATTTTTTATTTATGTTCGTCACAAATAGAAAATTGCTTACGCTGTTATGATGAATCGGATTTCGATTCTCGAATCTAGACTCGGATTTCGATTATCGATTCTAGAATCGGGTTTCGATTATC